>VZSE01003951.1:9096-89509 GCA_013398275.1 Promerops cafer | reverse complement strand
CGCGGGGAGCGGAGCGGCCCCGGCCCGGCCATGGGGCTGCGCGCCGCCGGCATCCTCGGCTGCTGCTGCCTGCTGCCCCTCGTGCTCCCCGCAGCCCCAGGTAAGGCCGGCGAGGCGAGCGCCGGGGCACCGGGATCCCCTGCCCGCCGGGCTCCGCCGCCGCGGGAAGTGGCGCGGGAGGGGAGGCGGCTTGGGAAAGTTTTGGGAGTTCGCCGGGGCCGCCGGGCAGCGGCGATGACGGGAGCTCTCCCGGAGCCCCTCGATGGCAAAGGCATCCCCAGCCCTCGCTCCAGCCAGAGATGCTGGTGTCGTCGGGAGGCTTTTCCTCGGCAGCGGACGGAGTGCGCTTCTCCTGCCGCTGGCGCAGGGTGTCCGTGGCTAGCGGTGATCTTTGAGAGGGACATTGCCTGGTGCAAATGCTTAAGCAAACAAACAAACAAAACAAAAACTGCGACTGAGGTCTCTTCTCCTTAACTTACGTTATTTATGCATGATTTAATGAAAATGGTTATTTTCATCCGATGTAGGGTTGAAATGAATTCAGCACTTTTACTGTAAGTAGTTTTAAATGGATTTTTTCTTCTGACTAAAAGTACTTCTGTGTTTCAAGTAGTTCTGAAACAATGCATTTGGAGTGGCATGTCGTGAAACAACATCCGTGAATCTGCTCTGCTATTACCCCTTTAAAATGGTGTATAGGGCAATTACATACACTTTGCGTGTGCTAAAGTAACTTTGTATTCTTTTGTGATTAATTCTGTATGTCATTTCACTTGCCGTATAGGAACATTCTAGAACATGTTCCAGATTAGGTTAATTTAAAATTTTACGATGCAAAAATGTATTTGAGGAAAAAAATAAAAAAGGGAACATTTTGCAGTCTGGGTTCTTTCAAAACATCAGTAATGTGTACAGGACATGATGTGGGGGTTTTTGTGCTGATTTTTCTGGTTTGATGTTATAAATCTCTTCTTCCAGGCATGAACTGTAAAGCTGGCTGCCATCCAGAGAATGGATTCTGTGAATTTCCCAGTGAATGCAGGTAAAAAGATCAGTCAGACAGGGGTATTAGCTCAGGAGCGGTCAGCTTCAATAATTCACAGTCCTGGTAGGAAAAATAGAAACTGAAATGGTTTGGTCTCTGAAAACATAGAATTGTAATGAAACAGCACTCTATTAGGATACAGTAACTGGAATCATAGAGCATGGATGTTTAGATACCTGTTTAGTTTGCTTTTTCCACTATGAAGTATTTACATTGATTAGTTGTTTTTTTCTTGCTGAATGAAATGGTTTTCTTCACATAAACTGCTTCTAGTATCCCAGAAGCACTGATGGTATGCTTTTNCATTGATTAGTTGTTTTTTTCTTGTATCCCAGAAGCACTGACGGTATGCTTTATGTTCAAATAGTACAATTTAGTATGCAAAAGTTTATTTATTGTGCCTCAAAAAGAGGGGCATCCTTGTAAGTATGTTTATTAAAAATAAACTGTGTTTCTGTCTTGTCTTTTATCTCTTTCAGGTGTCAACCTGGCTGGCAGGGTGCACTTTGTAATCAGTGTGTTCCTTTCCCTGGGTGCTTGCATGGCAGCTGTGCCAAGCCCTGGCAGTGCATCTGTGAGGAGGGTTGGGTTGGCAGCCTCTGTGACATAGGTTTGCACATTCTTTACTCTCCTTGAATAAGTGAGGGGAAGCAGCCCCATCTGGCGTTGCAGACACGCAAAGTCCTTCTGGAGAACTAATTTTAAAATACTGAATGTTAGCTCCAGATAAGGAGGAGATTCTGGGCAGCAGCACATAAACCTCCAACTTCTATAATAATTTAGGCAGAAGAAATGCAGTATCTTTTGTAATTGGGCATATGTGTGAGCAAAGTGTAAATTCATTCTATTTTAAACATTAATTATCAGGGACAAAGCCAACAAAACTGCTCCCTTCTTGTCATGTAAGCCCTTCTAATCAAAATACAAGTTGTATTGTATATATTAAATAATTTAAAATATTTATGTAGCACTTTATATATATATATATATGTATATGCTATTTTCTTAGTACTTCTTGAAAGGAAAACATTGTGCTTATTTTTTCCTTTACTTAACCCAGTGATGATTCAGTGAAGTAACATTACTATAACTGAGAAAAAGGTCTTCCTGAACAGGCTGCCACTTCCCCCTCAGGTCTGAGGGGTAAGCACAGCTCTATGTGAACTCTCTCACCCCTTGCCAGTCAGAATCAGCCAGCTTAGCATGAGCAAGCTGAAGAATTGGCCTTTGTTGAGGTGGTTTATTTTGGCCGACACAGGCAAATGTTCAGTGAGAGGAATGACAGGATGGAAACCACACGAGCATCCAGGAGGATGTGCTCCCGAACAGCCCGCGCAGCTGCAGCTGCGAGAGGACACGTGTCCAGGGCCTCATTTTCTCTTCATGCCTCTCAGACTTTTGTTGGTATATGGCTTATAATTTATAGGGCATGCCTGAGCTCTCCAATACACAGCCAAAGTGGTGATTGATGACAGTTCGAACTGCATAAGATTTTCAAGATGACTAAAAGAATCAGAAGGTTTTAGGTAGGTCACATCCTTGCAGTACCATGGAATTTAGTGCAAGGTTCTCAGGTACTCATGTGCTCATCAGGTTGTGCAGCCTGTACTCACTGACTGCACGCATGAGCAGAGAGAGGCTTCTTAAAGTCAGTCCTGGTAGGTTTGCAGGAGCTGAGGTGACATCTGTGGTGCAGATGTGACCCTAAACTCTCAGATGTTGTTCTGGACACATCTCATGTATGTGTTTGTACCTGACAGACACCAAGATTCTCATTACAGTTAATGAGGAGGAATGAGTCCTTCTCTGGCTGTAGATCAGAGATTTCTAAAGCTGCACAGAGCAACCCCCCCTCTGCCACCTTAGGAGGCTCATTTCTACTGCTTATCAGTGAATACAAAGTTCTACATTTTTAAAGGTAAAATCTTCACAGCTACTTCTAGAAGTTTTAATTGCATAGCTGAATTTCTTAGTGTTAATATATCTTTGCAATTCTGAGTCTTGCAATGCTTCCCTCTTGCAATTTCTACTTAGGATGCAAAAGAATGCATTGAAAATTGAACCCACATCCTTATGAAAAGATATTAATTTAACACATACTCATTACGATCGTCCTATAATACCAAAAAGGGTATCCCTTGCTTAAGTGCAGAAACTATTATTTCTCTCAACACTCCGAGTCATCTCAGAGACTTTGCTGATTTGAATTTAGATCCCCATGAAGAGCTGCTGAGAATTTTCAGCCAAAAGCATAACTATTTTTTCATGTGCAGCAATGTTATGTTGGTAGTCTTTCATCTCACTGGTTTTACCTACTCCAAATGCATTGTTTGCCATAAGGGATCAAGAGAAGTGTGTTCCTCCTCCTCTTCTTTCTATTGGAAGGTTGATAGAAATTGCTATCCTGACCCAATAAAGTACTGAAATCTCAAATGGGTTATTGCTCAGCCCCTGATCCCATCATCCTCTGCCAAAAGTTGGTGTCAGTTTCCTGCCTGTATAAAGTCATTACAGGTAGCTACAGTTAATTTACAGGTATCATTAAATGAAACTCGATCAGGTTAAGAAACAATAAGGAAAAACCTAGAATGGAAAACTGTGGGGTTTTCATTCTGAAATGAACTGNACCTAGAATGGAAAACTGTGGGGTGGTCTGAAGTGCATTGGCACTACAAACAACTGAAATATTTCTAAAATAGAGATATAGTCTTAGCAGTTTATTTGCTTGCTCAGCATAGGAGGAAAAAAGATGATTTGCACTGGTGATGATACCTCCTCTGTTTTGTAGAAAAGTATAAGTATATGATCTCCTTGGCTTTGATCATGGAAGTTCCTTTCTGGAGTAGTTTTAGATCACCTACTGGTTTGCTAATGCCTCTGATTGTGTAGCTGTTTCTAATACAGGCAGCCTGGTTCTCAGTTCAGGTCAATAATGACCTTTCTAGTAATTTAGAGATACGCAGGTCATGGGTTGGGCTTGATCCACAGTAAACATGTAGGGCAGAATCAGTGGTAGCATTTGTGGCTGTTATTGCAGTCACGTGGACAGACAAGGCACTTGGAGAAAGATATCTGTGAGTTGGTCTGGGTGTTAACACTTCTGGTTAAGCTATTTGCAATGGAGACTGTCCAGCTGGCTCCATGATGCCCTGGCGTCTTCTCATCTTGTGGAAACACAGCCTTGAAATCCGGTGTGTGAACCCCTGGAACCAGGCTGCACAGCACAGAGTTTCCCTCTGCAGCTGATGTACACTGCACAGTACAGGAACCACATCAAACACTGACCATAACAAAAGCAAAATCAATTTAGTCGATTTGTTTCCAGGAAAAAAATGCCAGCCCAGTCAGAGTGTTTGATCCACCTTGCTAAATCAGATCTGTCAGGCTGTCACCCCCGGCTGTGCCTACACAGTCACGTTAGCAGGTCCATGACCTCCTGTGGGGATCCTGGCCTCAGTTTGGCTGAAAAACCAGCATACAGTGTGAGCTGGGAGTAAATTGTCCTACTTGTCACTGGACTGCTTTGCCAAGGCCACATGTTGGTAAGCTCGTCAGAGAGTGCAGATGGAGGCTCTAATGCCTGTGCTATGAATGCCTGAGACAGGGGCTAAAAATTGTCCTGTGCAAACTACTGCTGAGCATATCCTCCTCATAAAAACACTCAGTGATTGCTTCACGCACTGCAGCATGACAACTTAGTTTGATGCAACTGTTAATTATGGGAAATGTGATTGAGGCCGCTCATAATGTATGTAAAAATGTAACATCCTGTTTTTGCATTTTCATCTCAGTTACCACTTGGGGGTTGTCCTTTTGAGAGGTAAAATAAAATAGAGAAAATGAGTTAATTGAGGCTATTTATGTATTATGTTTTAAAAGAACCTGGTACAACACCCTTTTAAGATGTGTTTTAAAACTAAATACCTGACATAAATTATTGACAGTAATGTACATATATATACATACCTATTCATATATATATATTTCATAGTTTCCATGCTCCTGCATCAAAGTTCATGTTTTCTCCTCCATCAAAGTACACCCTTTATTTGCTGCCTTTAGAGTCTGTGAAAATAGCTGGCAAACAACACTGCTCCAGAAAGCATTCAAGATTATTTTGGTCCTTGTGAAAATTGGAGTTTACACTCAAAGTGCATGCTAGGTTGTTGTCTTGCAACAAGAACAGGCTAATGCATTAGGAAATAGAACCTTTTATCCAGGGAAGATGGTATTTGAAAGCTAAGGCTGTTGTTTTCTGTGGTTAAAATTTTGTAGTACCTCATGATATCCCGTAAACTTCATGTTATGCTGTGTGAAGTAAAATATAAATGCCCTTAAATCCCTTTTCATCTTCTTAGAAAGTGTGTATATGTGTGTGTGAGGCATCAGATACCTTCCAGTCAGCACTTCTCTGCAGCTGCTGCTGTAGCTTGCTAAAATATGCACTTGTTTGTTTATTTAGTTTTAATTATTTTAAAAATTCAGTAATCATTTGAGTGGGAAGTAGCTCAGCAGGGCAATTGCAAAGAAAATGAGATGTGTGACTTCAGGTCCAGACGTATTCAGCTCTGTTCTGGTACAGTTATGTAAGGGTTGAATGTAGCCCAGCCAAAAGATGAAATTTTAACAGATTTTTTTGGTAAATTGCTGATCTCTGTTTTTATGAAACATTTGTTCATAAGCACATAATGATATGAGCAGGGAGCAGGGAGAATTCCCGTTTCCTGACTGCTTTATCAGAATTTTCCTCATGGAGAAGCCAACATTGTGAAAGTATGGCTAGACTATGTAGAAGTTCTTTGTCTCATACTAATATTTTATTTCTTATACTACTTACTTATAGAATGGAGCAATTCAGACATATTTTGCAAGCAGGAGCTAGAAAGAGAGAAATAAGCTGAAATTGCTTGCAATTGTGAACTATCTGAACGCCATTTTAACAAAGGGGAATAGATCAGAATTTATAAAATACAGGATGAAGTATCGTTAAAGCTATAATTTATTTGAAGTATTGTATACCATTTACTAACTCTTTCTTATTAGATTAATCAAGCCCTGTTGGGTTTTTTTAAACAGATATTCACCCATGTTCAGCAAAGCCCTGCACCAATAATTCAACGTGTATAGAGACTGGTGATGGAGGATATATTTGTCTGTGTGTCCAGGGATTTACAGGAAAAAACTGCCATCTCAAGAAAGGACCCTGCATTATTAACGGGTAAATATTGATTTCTGACATGCATTTAAAATCTACACTTCTATTATTCAGAATTCTATGCTAAGTGGAAGTGTCTCTGTGTTAATATACACAATGTTTCTGATAGTTGCTGATATTATTACCAAATTTACAAATCTGATCTATTATTATTGTATCAGATTATCAGTGTGGCTTTCTGTGCACAATTTCAGTACTAAAAGTGCTAATTTGCACATTTTATGGTGATGAACTTAGGCCTTCTCATGATTTTCATAAACAAACGAAGTGACTCCCATCCTGTTTTCTCACCTCTACTGGGGGTAATTTATACACAGCCTAATAAGGGCAGTAGTTAGCACACAAGCTGTCTGCATGAAAACACCTAGCCCACCAGTCTGTCCTTTTTTCTTAACCAGGATATAATAGTATACCCATAGTTAACTGAAGGAGACAATCTCACTTCCATCAGAACAGGGAGACCATTGCTCTCTGTTCTTTAAAAGAAATGGGACATTGAGAACAGCAGTGCCAGTAGGTTGAGGGAGGTGGTCCTTCCCCCCTGCTCAGTCTTGCTGAGACACATCTGGAGTGCTGGGTCCAGTTCTGGGCTACCCAATATGAAAAGGACACGGCCATGCTGGAGTGAGTCCAGTGAAGGGCCATGGATATGATTAAAGAATGGGAACATCTCTCCTATAAAGAGATATTGAGAGCTGGGTCATTTGGCCTGGAGAAGAGCAGGCTCTGAGGATCTTGTCCATGTGTGTGAGTACCTGATGGGGGGAAGAAAAGACAACAGAGCCAGACTTCTCATAGAGGTGCCCAGTGAAAGGTCAAAAGGCAGTGGGCACAGGCTAAAGAACTCCCAGCAAAGTCACTGGTGGAACTGCTTGAAAAAAGGAAGACCTTTCAGTGTTAGAGAAAATCTAGAAGCATCTGCTGTCTTCTAGCTCGTCAAAGTTCTGATCCTGTACACATACAGAATGCCTTTATGGTGGATACCAACTTGGTAAAACTATCACCCTAAAATCACAGTTTTCTTTTAAGAGATGGCCTTCTTGCTCTCTAGCTCTATATGGATACCCTCTGGTTCTCTTTTTGCTCAGTGATAGATAATTATGAGTATTCAGATATATCTTATGACTGAAATCTTCCTGAAGACTTGTACACTTTTGTTTAGGGAACATTAACACCTCTCACTCTCTCTGGCAAGAATTGCCATTCTTTCACAACTTCATGTCAGTAGAATTTTTTTGTCATCACCTGTACTTGGGGGATACTCTCACAGTTTTGCCTGGGTTTACTTTCAGCCTCTAAGGTAGCTACTCTGATTTGCCTATTTTACTTCTGACAATGAGGAAATTTAAGTCCCTTGAAAGATCCATGACTCACATCTAAGCCACTTGCCCAATATGGGGGATGTGAATAGTTTTTTCTGCTTTTCATCTGTAGACCAAACATTTCAGTAATTCAGTGTGGACATATATACTAGCTATCCCAAAAAAACAGGTGAGTTCCAAAAATACAGCTTCAACAAAATAATACAGATTAGTTCCATGTACTTCCTTAAACTCCTTATGGTTTTAAATTGCTGAAACTACTTTTTTGTGCTGACACACTGTTTTTGGACTGAGTGCTGATGAACTAGCCTGGAAATCATGAACAATTTTTCTCAAGAAAGCAACATACCTGAAACAGTGACTCTTTTTCTCTATGCTCTGCAAATCTGCATCTAGTTCAATAAGACAACTGTTGCCAGCATAAGCTCTCCATGTCTGCTAATAATTCACAGTCCAGCAGAGAGTGCATCCCACATCACAGAAAGAGACCACATCAGATGGTGCCATTTCATTCACATCTCACTTCCTCTCAATTCCTCTCTACCTCAGTGGTAATGTTAAAAATGTTGATGTTACTGAGCAATACAGCTGGCTTCTCAGTTAATATTCACAAATGGAACCAGGACAATTCACAAATCAAAGTGTTTATTCAAGTCTGTTTACATGTACCTGCATTAGTGACCTCCGTGTGATGTTTTGAGGTTTCTGCTTTGAAGCAGAGCAGTGAGTGGTAGTTTTTGAAAGAAACGAGACTATCTGGGAAGCAAAGAAGAATGGTTTCCAAAACGAACCCTTCATGTACTACACCTTGCTGTGTTAAATGCCAAAAATGCAAAGTAGAAGAATTTATTCAAGGGAATTAATATTAAGGCTTTATTTATTTAAACACATTTAAATTAGACAAATGCAACTCTGTTAGTGATAAAGAAAATTTTCAAAATTCTGCATTTTCCCCCTTAACTGTTTTTTATTTCAATATTTTACATTTCTGAAAATATCAGAAAAAGTTTATACTTATGTTCTCCAGCAATTTCTTCCTATTTCCCTAGAAAGTACTGAGATTCAACCCAGCCATGAAGGTTCAAACTTCTACACATTTTCATATCCAAACCAGCTTGTCCAGTTTTCCATGGGACCCGTAAAGCTAAGGGAGGGTGCAGGATTCTCCAAGACAGCCATAACCACTGAAGGACTGTCTAACTCCAAATTCCATATTTTGCTTTAAAAGACATAGTGGCTGGTTAATATGTTGAAATTCCTTACCTCAGGTTATCACTAACAATGTCTATGTCAAAGCCCAGTTTTGCTTTCCTAATACTGCTCCCAGACTTCCAAAAGGTTCTTTTAGTGCTTTTTTACCCAGCCAACATCTAAAGTGAAGAACAGTACTTGAGGACAGAGCAGCTAATGTGGAAGCTGCAGAAAACAGACAGATGATTCCTCTGCCACAGTGTTCATTCTCTCCTGATGGGTGGCTGCCAAGTGTTTCAGTCCCCAGTGAGGCCAGAGATGCTTGGAGCAATCTCTACCAAAGGTAGTCCCAGAGCAGTGGTGACTAGCCCAGCCTTGTTCTGACCAGTGATCAGGGACCATTTGTAGTCAGGAGCTTATATCTCTTTCACAGTCATCGGTCAGACATCAACAGATCTTTTTTAAATCCCTGTGTCCCACCATGGAATTCCATAACAGCCTCTTGCTGCTGATTGCTGCATATGTGAAATGTCTGCATCTGAAGCTGTGATGTTCATTACCCCTGGGACTTTGCCCTGGAAGTGGAGGGCCTTAAATAACAGCTTGGACTTTTCAACTGTCAGATAGTACTGTGCTATATGTCTTCAGGGATACATAAGTATTCAGAGAAGTTCTGTTGTCAAAGAGGCTTGTCCTAAACGTTGCCAAATATTTTTCATTTTTTTACAAAGCGAGTTTTAAAAGCTTTGTTGATATGTGATGGACTGCCATGAAAGTGGGGTTTGAGATTTATTTGTAAAGCTGGCACCCAGGGACCCTTGTCAGCCAGCAGGGACAGCTAAGTGACCAAGGGCACTTTGCACAGATTGCCTGAATTGACACCTTTGTGCCAGTCAGTGGGTGGCTGCATCTTTTGGCCTTACACTTAGTAAGGTACAGTTGCATTGTAAAGATAGAAAAGATCGAGAGATTAATTAATTTACATCACCTAAAACATAGTATCAGGCTACTAGTTGGGACTTACTAAAAGAGTTTGTAGAAATACTTGGTTTCCTATAGTTCTGTTCTCACCTTACAGCTGTCTTTGCCCAGGCTAAAATTTTCTCATTGATATTTTTTATTATAATTGTATCTATCAAAAATTTTGGCTGAACAGCAGTTTATAGGAAAGTATCTGTTTCTAAATTTTCTGTGTCATGGAACACAGACAGGCAGAATAAAAACAATCAGCTTTACACCTAGCTGTTATGGCGCTGTTTTGCTCTGCCAATACAATATATAGATTATTTTAGGAATAATCAGGTAGAAAGGAAGCAGCCATGGCTGCTCATATCTTTGTTATGTCTTGTCTGAGTAGTTGCTCAGCTAAATAGCTCCAAGCATATAAAAATAGTGAGAAGCTTAATTTGAATAAATGTTTGAATTAATTTAAAATCCCTTCACAGCTCTTTGGGTTGAATTTATATACTGGTGCACTAATCCTGCCCGAAGGGTCAGCAGAAGATATTATAATCTGTATTGACAAAGCTGTTGAACAAAGTCACTCTTTATTCAGCTTCACTGACTTTAGTGGATTTGCATTTGGAATTGGCTCTTCTAAAGAAAAAGAGCTCTTTTTTATTATATAAAGTGTTTCCTAACAGTTTCTTCTTTTGTACTTCAATTTTGTCTCTGTTTGCTATGTATGCTAGGTCTCCCTGCCAGAATGGAGGAACATGCATTGATGACAATGGTTTTGCACCCCATGCTTCCTGTCTGTGCCCTTCTGGTTTTGCTGGCAACTTCTGTGAAATAGACAGAGACGACTGCGAATCCAACCCATGTGAGAACGGAGGAACGTGTACAGATGTTGGTGTGGGTTTCAGCTGTTCTTGTCCCCATGGCTATACAGGAAAGCTCTGCAGCAGCCGTGTCACATTCTGTGCAAGTGGCCCATGTGAGAATGGAGGGACTTGCAGTGAGCATCCCCAGGGAGGGTTCGAATGCATCTGTAAACCAGAATTTGTTGGCATGACCTGCAAACATCCCAGCAAAAACACAAGTCTCTCTGGAATGAATGTGGAGACAAAGCATCTGCAGAATTACAAGCCACCCTCAAAAGCTCACCATAGATCAGTGCATCAACAAGAAATCCTGAAAATAACAGTGAAAGAAACAATTCAGAATGCAGATCCCTTACTGAGTAGAAGCCAGGTGATATGTTTTGTTGTGCTGGGCTTGCTTACATGTCTTGTTGTCTTGGGTACAACTGGGATTGTTTTTTTTTCAAAATGTGAAATGTGGCTTGCTAATGCCAAATATAGTCATCTCCTGCGCAAGAAAAAGAACTTTTTTCTGAAGTCTAACAATGGGGAAAACCTCTCAGTTAATATTATCTTCCCAGAGAAGATCAAATTGACTAATTATACTAAGAACTACACTGCCATCTAGGCCCTTGAAAGCCAAGCAGCAGCTTGCAATTTTCATAGCAATATGTAAAATTTATTGCCTGTGTTTGGCCTCAGTATTTGTGGGTATATTTGCTGTAAATTGTTCTGAGTGATAATGAAGAAATGTAATATCTGTCTTGCTAAGAATTTTTTCATTCTCCAAAATAAAAGGTAAAAAACCAAAAAAAAATTAAAAAGCAAGGAATGTTATTTTGATTTCTCTTCAAGGCAGCTATTTTTTGTAAAATAAAAAATAACTCATCACTAGAACTGTATTGCAGCTTTCTCGTCTTGTGCATAGTTCATTTGGCAAGTACAGTACTTGCAAATTACTCAGTAATGCTTTTTTTTTTTTTTTTTTTTTTTTTTTTAAAAAACAATGTTTAAGGGNTTTTTTTTTTTTTTTTAATAAACAGCAGTTAAGGGCTATACTGGTTTATTTATTCATTTCTAAACCTTCTTCTACAGCAAAATCTGCAACAAGTGTCCATGCTGAACTCGTTTGCTATACTGATAAAGGCTTTAGAAATTGCAACCAGCAGGAGCAAATTCACACTGATATCTCACCTATTCAGTCAGTGTTGCTATTTTTACATGCTTATAAGAGAGATTCTATAGAATCTTAGAGGTCTTTGGGATATTAATTTCAGGTCAAAGGTCTCTTGCTTGAAATCCTGCATCTATAAATGGTTCTATTTATCTATTTTAAAATGTTAAAAAGCTGTTCAATGTCTTTCTTTTTAGAGACCTAGTAGAGATTTAAAGGATCAGATTCTGACTTTTCTATAAATACTCCTTAAAGACCTCTGCTGAGAGAAGTGTCCTTCATGACTGCATCATGGGGAGAAAAGATGTCACGTGTCCCTTGAAATAGGACAGCTACCTTTAATTCTTCACTTCTGCGTTTTCTGTCACATTTCAAGGAGAGCACAAGGTTTTCAAGAATCAAAAGCAGCAGTGGCAAACAGGCAAAGGGTCCTGAAAGCCATAAAATTGTCAGAGGCCTGGGGGCATTAAGAAATCTTAACCTCCCTGAGGAGCCTCGCCCGGGGCTCTCACCCACCTCCTTCCCACAGAACCATTTTGGGTCAGCCCAGCACTGCTGGTTCTGGTCTGAGCTGTGCCGTAGCCACGCTGGGCTCCACCTCTGCCTGCAGTTGGTCCTTGGACTACCTACTGTAGGTAGCCCATCTGTGAAAGGACCCTTTGGACCTGTGCTCCAGCCCTGTCTCTGGCCCTGTCTGCTTCTGCTTCTGCTCCTGCCAGGAGCCCAAGGATGGCCCGGGGAGCTGGTTCATCTCCTGCTGGGCCTGGACCTGCCAGTGGGCCCCATTACCAGCACCAGCTCCAGAGGTGTGTTCAGCTTCTGCGAGCCTGTGCTGTTGGTGAGGCCAAGGGCCTGTCCCACCCTGGGGCATGACCCTCCTGGGCCCCCCAGCTTCTCTTCCTAAATGGCCAGCCTGACACCGACTGCTCCCTGTAAGAAAAACAATCAAAAGGAAAAAATCCACCAAAACAACAAAACCAATCCCTTCCAACTGCAGTGCCTAAAGGTG
Organism: Promerops cafer; assembly: GCA_013398275.1. Classification (NCBI taxonomy): domain Eukaryota; kingdom Metazoa; phylum Chordata; class Aves; order Passeriformes; family Nectariniidae; genus Promerops; species Promerops cafer. Next base: position 76,751 of record VZSE01003951.1, on the reverse strand, counting down.
TCTTTAAGTGCAGTTTTGTAACAATTTATTTCCCCAGCCACCCTAGATAGCAGCCTCTTCTCAGCTCTCATAACTATGCTATTCCCAAATCCATTAACTGCTGCTCAATTAAAAAAAGCCTTAAAGCACATACATGGCATTACAGTAGGATTTTTTTTGTTAATATCTCTCTGAATTGCTATAGTATATAGCAAGTTTGCTGTATTGTTGATAATATTTGCACATATCATAGCATTACAATGTAGTGCTAAGAGGAAAAATGGTATTCAGACACCACTGGGGAAAGTGTTGAATTCCAGATAACAGGGTGAAAATTTTCAGTGAAGAAAAGTGTGCTCCTTCTCAAAGCTCTTGTTGGAAAGACAAACATTTATCAAACCTAGCAACTTTTCAGCCAGCTGTAGTGAAGTTTGAAGAAGAATTAGAAACCCAGATGAGTGTAAAACCGGGTAAGCAGAGTTGAATTTCAAGCCATGAAATATGAGTCTTAGGAGTTGACACACTTCTTTTAAACCAATATGTTTTAAACATATAACTCAGTATTGTGCATTTTAACATTATTAGAAATCTGTTAGGGTCAGTTTGGAGATAACCCAGTAACTCCACTGGGTGTCTTGCAGCTTTGATTCAAAACCAGTTACAACTCTAGGTACCTGCTGGGAGTCAGTGGTTGAATTCCTGAGCTGTCTGTACACCTTCCCCGCACCTTTGAGCAGAGGCTTCCTTATCCCTTACAGCTTGGTCTGCTCCAGAGCAGAACAAGGCTTTAAGTAACAAAGCTTTGTATTTTAAACATGCCAAACTTAGGAAGTTATAATTCATCCTTATAAACTGTCACCTTTTTTTTTTTGGCCGTGGTGACCTAGTGGGCAGTTCCTCCATCACAGTACATTTCTTCATATGTGGACAGAAGAGCATTTTTAAAGAAAAGGTCGCTTGCACAGCATGGAAAAAGAATAGATTTCAACTCTTAGTATCCTTCCTATCGTGGGTGGTGTATTGTCCTGCTACCTTCTCCGAAGGGAAGAAGTGTTACCTTAAGCATGAAAGTCTAGAGAAAATAGTGTCTTTAGCTTCTCTGTTCCAGGAAAGAATGAAACGTGTATGTTTGTTTCTCATATTTGTGATGTTAGTGTAGTGAATAGCTCCAAAGCCTTATCACCACACAAGTGACAGACAGCTGGGATGACAAAAAAGATTATGGATCAATAGCCTGCAACAGGTCTCCAAAGCAAGAAGCTTAAAATAAGCATTGTGTTTAAACACTGACATAAGAGCAAACAGAAGACAGAACATTGATACCAGTTCAATTTTATGTTTATTCTACATATTTTTTATCAATGGACAGAGAACAACATATCTATGATACCCATTGCCATAGGTACCAACCTATGTTGCCATGTCTCACATTTTGATTTCTGAATGCTCTCCTTTAATCAAGCAATAGTGCCTCTGAGACTCAAACTCACCTCTCTGCCTTTTTGCCTGTGTAAACAAAAAAATAATTAAGGACAACTAGCCTGAGGGATGGGTTAGGACACTGGGATACTTTGTTAAGGGCATTAGGGTCTTCTTGTCCTCAAGGCATGGGAGAATATATTATTGAATTTTTTTTTTTAACCACCTCCCTTTGAGCCATCTTAGCCTCTGTACCTGTTATGTTAACAAAAAAAAAAAAAAAACCCAACCAAAAAAAAACCCAAAACAAAGCCCAAAACAAAAAAAACCAACCAAACAAACGAAAAAAAACCCAAACCAAAACAAAAAATGTTCCACAAATATCTGGTTTTTAGAGACAGGTCATGGATGCTTTTCCAGCTTGGTTTGTTTGTTTTGAGCTTGTTTGGGTGGGTTTTGGTTTTAGGTTTTTTTGAGGGGGGGATGTTGGTTTGGTTTTTTTCCAGGGAGGATGAAAAAAGCCATGGTAGGGGAGAGGTCTGTCTGTTGAGAAAGTAGAACAGATGAAGGAAAAATCACTGAATTCTGGAGAAGAATATCTGAATGGTGAATACTTACATGGTTTTTCCTTTTACTGGCATTCTTGTTATTGGTCCATAAACCAGCAATGAGGATTACATCTGTAAGTGCTAAACCATCTGCTGATGCTATATCCACAGCCACCCAGCTAGTTTGCTCTTCTAGGTTGATAGCATGAAGTTCTGTTCTCTAAGAAACATTTAGATCCTGCTGGACCACAGTATTCCTATTTAAAGCAGACCTTCAGCTTTTGAGAGTGAAGCAGTGTTAAGGACCTGGCTGCAGGAATATGTACAAACTATCCCTGAAAACAACAGGGCAATTTGCACTGGCCTGCAATAAAATACTTTTCACAACTATGTCATTCCCTCTCCAAGTTCTCAAATCTGCCTTGGCAAATTTATTTACTATCACAGCCTTAAGGGCAAAACAATTTGCTACAGATATGGAACGCTTTTTGTTTTTATAAATACAGGGCCTTCCTGGCAGAACTACATGCATATGCATCCAGAGAACATGAAATCATTGCACATGTACTATACATACATTGTGAATTTTCCAAAACACATCTCATTTACTATGCATTTCTTGTGAACGAGGCATGGACAAATCCTGTGTTCCTGGAAGTCACACAGCCTAGGAAAATATCCAGCTATGCCTGGCTTAGGTGAAAGAAGTGTCTTGAGAGACTTTTGTAGTTGCTCAACCCATACTGGAGTCGGCACTTGAGGTCCACAAAGACAAGGCAGCTTTGTTGCATCTCTGTGGCAATTAAATGAGAGAAACCCAGAAAATGTACTGGGATTTTGTCCTTTTAAACATCAAATAATATTTTGAAGTTTTTCTAAATTTTCCTGAAGGAGATGGAGGTGTGTTTTAAAATGAGGATGGTGAAGGTTGTTTTAAAACTTTGCAAGAGGAGGAAAAAGACTTCATGTAAAGGGGAATATTTCAGTTTCAAATATAAACTGAACTGTTGATCTGGGATTTGAAGAATGATTGAATTAATTTAATTTTAGGTTATTAGCTATAAAACTCAAAATGGTAATTTTTCTTGCATTTCAGTCACCTGTAGGTCCCTGAGGGAGGGAAGCTGTGCTGAAGCTCGTGTCTGAGGGTCTCAGAGAACTCCATGGGTACACAGTGAAGAATGTGATCCTTGTCCCTAGCAATTGAGATGAGCTCTACAGGCACAGAGCAGCCTTCTTATATGTTCATGGTCTCTCAAAGTCAAGTCTGAGCAACTTCAAAGAGCCTAAAATATGAAAGTGATATAATATAGAAGAGGCAATCAGCCGGGCTTAGTGAGAAATTTTTATTAGACCAAAAATGTTTTTATTACATGAAGCTTGGAGCAAAAATACTGTTTTATTCTTTGTCTCCATCCACCTTCCTCTTTCAAAACGATGTCCTGTTAGCTGCAGCCTTCAGCTGTGTCTGTCCGCTTGATGGCAGCATTTGAACACAGAACCGTTCGAATCTCCTCAAACCGCTCTCCTCGCATTTCACATCGGAAAGTTTGTAACCCATTCCCGGTGACTGGTTATGGGAAAATGGCAAAAACAGAGAACGAGAACATGCCAGTAGTCCTTCGCCTGTAGGTAACCACTGCTCCTGACATGGCGAGCTGCAGCAAAACCACATCTGCATCAGCAGAGAAAGACAGCAGTGTTTCCCCTAAGAGAATTACTCTTCTCCTTTGGAATGAAACTGAAAGTAGAATTCAGCCATTCTTCTAACGGGTACATGGCTTTTGGTAGCACAAACGCAGACACTGTGTACTTTTAAAGTGTTCAAGGGCAGTGTTGGCAACTGCTGGACAGGGCTTTGAGCAACCTATTTGTGTCCCTGACCACAGTACAGGAGGTAGAACTACATGATCTTTAAGGTCCTCCTCAATCTAAACTATTCTAGGATTCTGTGATTTATAAAGAACACTACATTAATGACAGTAGCTTAAATTAACAGTCACTGAGAGGAAATTAAGAATAATGAAAGGATAACCAAGAAATTATTTTATATAAATTCAGCTAAATGAAAATATTTTGGTATACTGATATTCTCCTAGTCTCTCTCATTTTGCTTGACTATTTTTTTTAACCCAAAAGTGCATGCACAGCAACTTTGTCAATAATCTAATATCCATTCTTATGCTTCTCACACTGTATAGTGAGATTTTTATTTGCCTGTCTCTGCCTTTTTGACTTTCTAAGGTGTTCAAATTGGAAAAGGGAAAATATGTGCTTTAATTTTTAAAAACCTTTTTGTACCAAATTCAAGGACAGAACTTCACTCAGATTTCCAGAGCAGATGCAGGCACATCACAACTTGCTGGGAGCTGTGCATCTACAACATTTCCAGCAAGAAATAGTTCATATTTCAAAAGGCTAAATAAACTTGGAGTTATTCCATTCTACTTTCCAGTGTTTAAATTACTGGAAGTATTACATGATTCCTGCATTTTATCATGGGCAGATGCAAGCTTTGAAGGGATTCAGGCCTCTACTCTCACCTGTGCCTGTTTTTCTTCCTAACTAATAGGACTTGGAGGACTAAGGAGATCTGACTGATCTGGTGGCTGGGAGCCTGGATTGCTGCAAGATATGAAAGGCAGCCTGTTTTCAGGGAGTGTTGGAGTAGTCCCTGTAGTTTTGAGCCCAAGAAAGTTTTTGATGCCTTCTTGCTGAGAGAGAACAAAGATTGCCTGGAAGCCAGAGATGAAAGCATAAGGATCACGTGTGGGCTTACTGTTGGGAAAGAGCCATAAAGGGATCAAGTCTGATGTGGAGCCCTGTCTGAGGCAGTTTTTCTTTAGACAACTGCAGGGATGTTATATTCTAAGAGATTAGCTCAGCAGGGGAGATCTTAGTTTGTACTTTATAGAGCACGTGTGAGGTTGAAGGAGCTAAGAGGGAGAAGCTGCAGCTTTATCAGATTTGCTCTGCACAGATGCCTGCAGGCCCAGTCCTGTTCTCCCCTTCAGAAAGCTGGAATTGTCCAATAGTTTCAATGAAACTGCTGCTGTTACCTTGGGGTGTTGTCTTCCTTTTGAATATCAGTCCTTTTGATATTTTGCTCATTACTGCACGGATTCTGCATTGATCTTGGCTGGAGATTTTCATTTTTCTATCCTACGGTTATGATCTTCATAAAAAACAAAAAATAGTACTCATGAGTGAAAAAGGATGCAAAAAATTCAGGCTGTCCTCCAGCCTCAAGACTTTTCCTCTCCAGAGAAAAGGTTAGAGATTGTTAGCCCTGTTGGCCAAGTTACAAGATTGTGACATGCAAATGGCTTTCCAGTAGCTTCCTCCAGTTCCTAAGTTGGTAGATCCAGGGTGATCATGTCCATTGACATCATTTCCAGAAGCATGGATTTGGGGAAAAGGGAGCTTCTTTAACACTGTGCACACTAGTGTCTCAAATCCATCTGTCTTTGAGAGCAACTACAATGGCATGGATAAAAGCAAACAAATAGAGTGGTGCTAGAGCCTTTAGAATGGAAGATCATGCCCAGATAGATGCAGCCATAATCCACTAACAACTTTAACAAAAGGCTTCATGTTCTACTTAGCAGAGGCACAAAAAAAAGGAGAATAAAATGGAGAAATAGCCTAGTTTAAAGAGACAATGGAATGGTGAGTCCAAGCATTTGCTTTGAGGATGTGAAGTAAAACAGTGGGATGGTCTCCACAGAATCCCAAGACAGAAGAGGAATGAAGGCCACCCAGTTAACCTGGAAACAATGAAAGTCCTCAAAGTCCTTGTCGTTCTAGCAGGCGCGACTAGCTTCAGGCAGGGGAGGAAATCTAAGTAGGTGGCATAGCTAGAAGAAGCAGGGAATTTAGGCTTTTTTCTTTTCTTCTGCTCCCCCTGAGATGCACTGTTTAGATTTGCCATACTCTACCCAATTGCTTGCAGGCTGCAGGGCATGTGTGACCACTACAAGATGATGAGGAATTGGACATCCTGGTATAGATGAGTGTCTACCATCCATTGCACAGTCTAAAGAGAGGCAAGGAGTGAGGAGGCTGAAATGGGATTGATGAAATTCAGCAAATGGGATTGATGATATTCAGCAAACATGATATTCAGCCTGCCTGAGATCCTTGCTCGTGAAAAGGGCAAGTTGGAAGAAAATACATTTGCAGTTGAATTCAATGATATTCAGCAAAGACTATCCTAAATAGTTGAAGAGCTGTCTGTTTGTATCCTGATGGTGCCTATAGCCAGGCAAAAATAGTGTTGTTCCTTTGGGTAGAACCATGATATAAGTCTTTCAAAAAAGCAATTGTAGCTGAAAATAATTCCTTTCTGTTCTTTCTTCTCTCCAGTCTTTGGAAGAACTCGATGTTGAGGAGACAAAATGTTATTGAAGCCTGTGGTACAAATGTTGGAGCATTAAACTATCAGCTTAAATAGGTCTTCAGATGTATTCACATAATAAACACTTACATATGTTCTGTCTCTTGTGGGCAGTGCTGAGTTTGCAAATGAGTGAGTTTCCACTGAAAAGTTCCAGCTAAGGCTGCCCACAAGCTTCTGCCCAATCAATATTCATGCTTTTTCTACATAAATACATTTGCCCTAAAGTTCCAGCGAAGCCAACTGATTGCATATTAACAAAAAAAAANAAAAAAAAAAAAAAAAAAAAAAAAAAAAAAGAAAAGGAACACTTTGGACACGGACAGTGTGTGCTTGAATGTTTGCAAGGTGCTTTAGCAGGCCACGGCTGTGGCAGTGAGCAATGCTGTGACTAGATGGTGCACTTGCCATATCATACACAGAAACTGTGAATAGAGTGGTGATAGCTGCTTCTTGCACAGGTATTTGTGAAAGCTCTGGTAGTGATTACTGTGTGCATATCTGCCTTTGTCTTTGGGGGAGGATAATTACAGCTATGGGATAAGGGAGAACTCTGGGTTTTGAGAGCATATATTAAGTATATACTAAGAATATATATTCAGTACAGTAAGGGAAAACCCCCAGCAAAGAAAAAAAAAAACAACACAATGACTAACAATGCATTCACAACACACCATAGTATTTCCATCCAATCATCCAGCAAGTCTTATTCACTGCTATTTATGTTGTCTTGTTGACATTTATACTGTAAATCCTGCCTGTACTGAAACTTGTCTGACAATTCTTTCTATGAGCCTGGGCTGGGGCTGAAGTAGCCTGATGTATATCACCGACATTCAGTTTTCCCATGCTTAGTTTCTGGCTTAGACTGATGTTGTTTTAAGTCTCAGCAAAAAAACAGCTTGGTTTCCAAGGATGAGAAGATATTGTGTCTTCTACTTGTTATTTAAAAATAATAATCTGACAGTCATGTTGAAGCATAACAGCACTATTCTGAGGGCTGCTCATACAGACTTGATGTCCTTTTGACACGAGTTTATTGGGCTGTCATTAATTTCTAGTTATTAATGCAATAGTTAAAACAAGTGTGAGGGGAGAAAACACCAGATTTATTGGAAACAACTATTCCATGTAAATGTCAAGCTTTTTAAAAGCAGAAGTACACCTCCTGCAGAACAGAGATCAACTCTTGCAACATCTTAGAGTTCTGGCTGAAATACATTCCCCTAACAGATAACAACTTGTGCCTCAATTGCCCTGGTTGCAGGCTGCAGGAAGATACCCACCCTTGAGCACATAAAAAAGTAATTGGAGTTGTTTTGTCTTCCACTTTCAGTGAACTCAGAATGCCTTGTGTTTGTTGTGAGCTGCCAGTTGCACATGATTACAGGATGCAGCTGGCTGTAGTGTCCTGTCATCCTGCAGGAGCATGTGGTTCCCTGAGTCTGAGGTGTGATGGACCTCAGATCCTTATTCTGAATTAGTTCCAGTGTCAGAAATGGGGATTTTAAGATTGTTAGAGTGGAATGTTTATTCAAAGCCTGCCTGAGATCCTTGCTTGTGAAAGAGCAAGTGGTAAGAAAATACATTTGCAGTTTGATTCAATTTTTGCATGTGTGCATGTCTGAATCAAGATTTCAAGATAAAGCTCCTATTCTGAAATTACAACTGAAACAGGAGCCACAGAGGGCCCTAGGGTTGCATTCTCATTTGACTGGCTGCATTCTTCTTGAAGTTCAGTGAGGGTGTCTTACAGTTGCTGGGGTATGAAAGTTTAGTCCTTCCACAAAGCCCTGAGCATCGCCCATATGACAAACTTGTTTTGCCTTGGCACACCTCTGCTGGTGCTGCTCAAAAGGTTCAGCTGGAGAAGGGCTCCATCAATTCTTTCATTCTACCCAAATGGCCAAGGATTTTTCAACAGGTCCATTCTGCAGACTAAATCTGCACTTGTTTTGACATGAGGGAACACAAAAGGAGCTGTGAATTACAGTCTTTTGTACATGCTAAAAAGTGGAACTGAACTGATTATTTAAAAAAAAAAGAAAGAAAGAAAGAAAATAAGTAAGTACCAACTCTTCTTTGATGCAGCATTATGAAAGGTTGCTCTTGCTGTGTTTGCCTTTTGGATCCTCTTTGGGCCCAGAAGAAGCTGGAGAGGAACTTCATCAGGAACTTCATAAGGAACTGTAGTGAAAGGACAAGGAGTAATGAGTTCAAACTGAAAGAGAGGAAACTTAGTTTAGATAGAGGGAAGAAATTCTTCCCTTTGAGGATAGAGAGAGGCTGGAGCAGGTTGCCGAGAGAAGTTGTGGATTCCCCACCCCTGGGAGTGTTCAAGGCCAGGTTGGACAGGACACTGAGCAATCTGGTGTTTGCTCCCATGGGAGGTGTCCCTGCCCACAGCAACCCATTCTATGGATCCTTCCAGAACAACTAAGTTGCTTGACTGGACAGTGGTGGAAGAGGGCTGAAGGTTTGTCACCAAAGTCACAACCAAGGCTGGACTGTAGCACAGGTTTAGGCTGTGATCTCTTTCTTCCTATGAAAAACACAAACATAGTATTGCTTTCAGTTGTAGCGATTAGAAACACATATAGCCTAGGCAAAGACTGACATGTAAACCACATTTTAGTGTGCACTGGCTTTGACTCTCATTCTGGATTCTGGTCTGAGTTCCTTCTTTCATTAATACACTGAAATATTTTTATAATAAAAGCGTCAATTAACAAATTTAACGTCATTGTTTTGGAAGTTCTGTGAGAGGTAATTATTTTTATTTTCCTCAAAATTAAAGAAATTATGCCTTGCCAAGGCCCTGACTTCTGGCTCCGATTTCTGCCATCAGGTCCCAGACTTCTAGGTCCTTAGCCTCGGGACATGTCTTTTCCATGGGCTTGGTTAGCTGCATGAATGATACAGCACTTGTAAGGCTGTATTCACTATCAGCTGTCCTCTGTGGAAAAAAGTCACTCTTGATCTCTCTGTCTACTATCTTAAAACTGCTCTTCTCCATAGTGCTTCCTGAACTATTGAAAGACATTTGTTCCAGAGTGAAGATTTTAAATTTCAGAAGTTTAATTCCTGTTTTTCTCTTTTGTGTACTATTGTGCCTGTGATCAGATAGTAAAGCACACTGCACAACAACCAGGGGTATTGCTTGCAGCTGAGTAAGCCCTGTTTAAGCTTACTAAACCAAATGAGATGGTGCTACGTTTTCCAGCAGACACATAGACTCTGTTAGCATAAAATAGTCAAAGGGTAGTTGATGACATGTATTTACCAGTGCAGGAGGGAGTTTGAGCTGGTAAAGCATATGTGCTGAGGAGGCTGAAGAAACAGAAGGTTTCACAGGGGCAGGGAGGTGACTTTAACTGTCATGTTATGACAGCATGTATTCATTACTTTTCTGGGCATGGCCCTTTGTTCTAGTGCCTTGCTGGATGTGTTAAATCCTACATAGCATTGAGGCTCTGGAGACTTAGAGTAAAGAAATAAAAAATCAAACAAAATTAAAAATAAAATAAAAAAAAATAAATAAAAATAAAATAAAATAAAATAAAATAAAATATGTAGTGCAAGCTGAGCATTATGCTGCTCCTTCAGGAGAGCACGAACAGGGAGAGTGGGGTAGCTGTGTCAGCTCAGCACTGCCCCTGTGGCTGTGAACTCATTCCCTAGCTGGGTTTTTAGGTCAGGACAGCAGTGCTTTGATGGAGCTGTGCTATTTCTGCTGCCACAGCCTGTGCAGTCAGCACCGGCGCTGCTCCCCTCCTCCAGGTACTGCAGGTTACCCAGACTGCCTGACAGAGGCCTCCAGAGTCACTCGGCTTCCTTGAAAACTTCCTTCTTAAAACTGCCCTACTGAACCTAAGGAGCAGCCAGCCAAAGGCCAGTGAAATAATTCGGTTCCTTCTCATGTTCACATTCAGTTATCCTTTTCTCTTTTCCTGCAACTTATCATTTAAAGTAAAGTAAGCCTGTAGTGGTTAAATCTGAAAATCTGTGAAGTTTCTGTTCACAGGTACTGGTATCATGAAAAATGCAAAGTAAGATATGTCTGTTTTGTCTGCCAATAGACTGCCTCTACCTACGTGATAAGACTTAAATTGTGCAAACTGGGAGGAAAGTGTATTTCTCACTGTGAGGAAGCAGCAAATGTTGATGGAACAGAACACTGCTGAAGAAAAGCACTCTCCATTGCTTAACAACTCTGTAGAAGGTCGTTGAAGGAACAAAAGAGGAGGTTAGCTCAGATACAGCATCTGTATGAACATATGTCATGGTACTGAATAGTAAAGGGATGAAAGTACAGTAGAAATACTTCTGCATGTCTGGATATGCACATGAACACTGCACAATCAGAACTCAGTTCAGCACCTGTCTTTTGTCCACTCATTAATTTCAGCTCCTTATATAGGATCAAGACCAGATAGTGTTTTCTTTCTTTTAGAATAAGTCTAAAAAATTACACAAAAAAAAAAAGAATTTCTTTTGCTGATAGGTAAAGTTTTTAACAATGCTAACAAGAAAGGAAGGTCAATAATGATACTGCATTCATTCAGAGGAGAGCAGAATATCAAATACACTCATTCGCTTTGGACCCTGTCTTGCAAACCTTTGTGCTGATGTTATTTATAGAAAAGTTTATGAGAGACATCAGTTGCATTTACCACCTGTAGGGAGAGGATGCCAGTTTGGACATCCACAAACTGAACTGAAACTTTCCTTTGAACTCAGACAGATTTTGGTTCTCTTGAATTATTATGTTTTCTTTCAGTGCCAAATGCAAGAGATATTGCAGAAGAAAATTAAAAACACAACCTGATTTTTTTAGATCTCCATCCTGTTCTTGTGGACCAGAGATTTGGCTGACTATCCAAGCATCTGGAAGCACCCTAAAAGCATCTTCATAGGTTTTAAAGTTAGCTTCTTTACAAGATGGTTTCTAATGGGCTGTGAACCCTTCTATAAATAATAGCATAGTCTGCATGTACATCTGCACACATAGCAGTTGTACAGAATCCACCTAGAAACAGGTGTCATTGATCCAAATAAAGTGATAGTTGTATAATATTTTTTCATTTGCAATAAGTCTCTGATTGGCAGTGTTCCCACAGCATGATTTATTTTGCCTTCTAAAGAGATAAAAATTTTCTTTTGCTATAACTTTGGGCTTGAGTGCCTGATGGTTTTTGGAGAAAGGGGCAATAGTACTGGGAATTTTATTTAGAAAATGTACATATGCAATGAACAAAAATAATCTGTGTTAATGACAACCACTCTTATAAGAAGAATTTGAAGTACATGTGGCTGTTTCAGCACTCCCCATCTTTCATTCTATTTAAAAGTCCCTGGCAATATGTTCATCCCCTGGACAGAGGGAGAGGACAGACATTATTTTGCGAAGGGGCGGTTATCTGATTTCACTGACATTTAGAGAACATCAGAATCACAACAAAGCTGGGGTGAGAAATCTTTTGGCAATTACTGCAGACACACAAATTCAGTGCTTAATACTGATGACACAGAACAGATTTCCCTGTTTGTGTTGTTGAAACTTCAAAACCAACTCAGAGCTGAGACTCTTTTCATATGTACCTGGAGAACAAGCAGGACAAACTTAGCCAGAGCAAAAAGGGTGTCTTGCACAAGTGTCCAGACTACAGACTTTATTTAAGGAGTACAGATATTGATTTTACATATGAAGGGAAATTTTCTGGTTCCGTCTTACACCATCTTACTACTAACCAGCATGTAGGGTCTTTTACTTCTGTCCTGTTCTACAAGAAAAGAAATATGACTTACAGAAATAAAATTTTGTCCTCTAGCTGGTCAGGTGAGCAGAATTACACGCAGAACCCCCCAGAAAGGAGGACACAGGCAGATAAGCTACATTCCCCTGTTACATTTGTGGATCTTTACTCATAGCTGGTCACAGAAGTCTTCAGCTTTGACTCTCACCATCTTTTACTTAAGATTAGCTCAGTGTACCTTGTAAAGGGCCCAGTTTAAATATTCCTATTTTTTTCTGGAATCTGTATGAAGTTAGAAATCCCATGAACTGATAGCAAGATTAAAAAACAACATCCTGTGTCTTTTCTTGTGACCCTACCAATTTTACAGGATCTGCAGTTCAGCATTTTCCTTTTCAGGTCTGTCTTAGGTGATATCAGGAATTCACACAGGTCAGTAAAGGATATGAGGGGAAACAGCCACCAAGGTAAACCCTAAGCAGTTCCAGCACCTCCTGAAGAGATGCTGAGAGCTGCAGAAGCTGGGAAAGGGGACTGAAGGGTAGTAATGTGGCATTCAGATTTCACTGAAGCAAGGGATTGAAGCTGATGGCCAGAAATTCCAGAGATAAAGAGTACTCCAGAGGAAGCCGAAAACATTCAGTTACCCTGATTTATACAATACGAACTTTTAGGTGTACTTTCTGAAGGCTGAGCTCTTGCAAAACTGCAAGTCTTCTGTCATAAACTTATGTACTTGGTAATGTGGAGCTATTTGTGCCATCTGGCAGCTGTCAGCTTTATTCACTTCCCCCCTACTAATGCAAAACACAGAAACTGGACCTTTTACATCTTGCTATGTGAAAAAGTTTGGTGTCTAGAGGCTTTTTGAGGCCAAACCATTGCACTGTTCTGGTGCCTGCTATTTGGGCATCCATTGCAAGCATTAATAATAATTTATCCTGGCCAGCAACAACCATATATACTCCTTCTTCCTCTAATATTCCTTTATGGCAGTGTGTTTTCCAAGAACTTTGCATATGTCCTCTTAAACACCTGAAATTCACCTCATACATTGCTTCAGAAGGATTTAAAAAACAGCTGGTGTTTATCTCATTGCTATCTCCATTTTTAGCTGCAGTTTGCTGACCTCCATCATTTTATCAAAGATTACGTTCTTTTTTTTCTTTTTTGCCAGAACACTTACAGCTATTGTCAAATCTTTTTTAGTCAGCACTGACACTTTGCTATAAGACACCTGTGAAATGATTAATTTGCTTGTTTTCCTTTTGTGCTCTGTCCTGTGAGGAGAGGCACTGGGTCAGGCAGGCCCTTCAGGTGAAAGTGGAGAGGTTGTGCCTGGAGGGGCAAGAGGGCAAGGCAAGGCAGCAGACAGGAATAGCTGCAGCAAGTAGCCAGGAACTTGCCCTGCAAAGAGACTGCTGAGAAGGCAGTGAGAGGCAGCAGCCAGACCCTCATGGGGAGAGAAAGACACAATCAACTGGAGCGGGTGCTGTAGATTTGGAGTGGATGGAAACAGCCTGGAAAAAGGGTTGTTCCCCAAAGGAGATGGCGAGCAAAGGCAGTTTGGTTTATAAATACATTTAGTCTGTTCTGCAACTAGATTTCTGTATGTTAGAGTAACGGGACATTATAAACCTAGGTTTTGCAGATTAAAGGTTATATTTTTCTCTTTTATTTGTTTGTTTTGTCATTGTGGCTGTGCAGACTATAGGGAAAGAAAGTCTAAACAGCCTTGTCATAAAGCTGTGGTTCTTGTGGGCATGGTCCTGCTCTGTAGTGATTTCTCTGGTGACATTGACAACAACAGGCTGGATGTCAGCTACACAGAATGTTCAAGCACTTTCTTGAGCGTGGCAAGGCACTGGAAGAGATTGCCCAGAGGAGTTGTGAATGCTCCATCCCTGGATGTGCTCATGGCCAGGTTGAATGGGACTTTGAACAACTTGGTCTAGTGGAAGGTGTCTGTGCCCATGGCAAAGGGTTTGGAACATAATGATCTTTAAGGGCCATTCCAACCCAACCAATTCTACGATTCTATTTTTTCACTATATCAATAAAAAATAAAACAGTATGAGGAGTTGTTCAGAACAACATGCTCTGAATTGACATTTCATTGCTGGGATCATCCCTGCCTAGAAAAGATGCTCTGTCTTTGCTCTCTAGAGGCTGCTGTAAAGTCAAAGGCTTATGACGTTCATAATGTAAATTAAAATCTCATGTATTTCACAGACTGGCCTTACAGCACCTCTCTTTGCCCTGAGGTGCTCAGCTACCTGGAGAGCCCAGCTCAACACACAACTGAGCTCACTCTAATACCTGGCAGAAAAAAAGGAATCTCACTGTAATTCTTCTCTGCAGCTACACATTTCAGATGAGAATAGTGTAGGGCAAACAATAGCAAACAAATCCCTGCTGCTTTTCAGCAGAGAGGTAAGATAGTTCATGAACCTTACTTTTGGGGAGTTTTGTGCCTTTAGATTGGAAGTAGTATTAATGGAGCACTCCAGAGTGGTGAGATTTTCTGTGTCAGGATGTCACAGTGCTGTGAGCATGCATCGTAGGCAATTGGTTGCCAATCCTCAAAACAGTGCCAGCTTCAGAAATGAAAGATGTTGGTGGGGGTGCTGCTAACCACACATCTTAGGTTCCAGAAAAATAACATATTACCTGGGTGAAGTCCATCTGCTGAAGCTGTAAAAATTCTGAGCTCTCAAAGGCCATAACAAACCTCACTGTGGAAACTTGATTCTCCGCTATTCAAAGAAATTTTCCCTGTTCAGCACCTTGCCAAATGTCTACAAAGTTCTGGCTTTACAAATTTCTCCTAAGTTCTTTCTTGGTTCCATTTCACTTTTATCCTACTCCTCCAAGATACCAGGTCACCTCCGCTTGTAGCATATCCCATTTTTCCATTTTTTAATTGATTTTTGAGTAGCTGTTTGTGACTGTTGCTTTTTAGTTGTAATCTAGTGTCATCTGTGTTTCTGGACCAAGATCAGAGTCCCATTGTGACGCAATGCAAGCAAACAGGGTGGGAGACAAATCACTGTCCCAAAATCGTATCGACAAACCAGAAGACAGTGAAGGGTAAGAAAAGGGGAAGATGAACCATAAGGTGGATGAGATTTGGTTAACGGTTGTTGTGACTCAGGAAACAAGTCTGAGCTGGATAATTGGAGCTGCTGTCTTGCACCCGGAGTCTGGTGGCACAACCCCAGCCCTGTCTGCTAGCGTGGTGTGGCAGGTTTGTAAGCATCCCCAGGGTTGGCTGCATGCAGCATTGCTTGAACCAAGATTGTGAATATGTCAGCTCTGATTCCAGGGCCCCTCTACAACACTCCTCTGTGATTGTTTCCTCAAAAGCAGAACTAAAAGAATTGAGCTCGATAGAAACTATTTTATTCCATTTCATATGTTTGCAGCTCCTACCTCCCAAGAATCTGTTCAGCTTGCTAAAAAATGAAATTGCTACAGATGGATATTTCTTTCAATTACTGTAGAAACATGTAACAAAGCCTCTGGCATGCCAAGAACCAAGCATCAAAGCTCAAGAGCTTACATATTCTATTAAGTGGTTTAATATTGTAGAGCAGAGCAGAAAAAATACAGCGCTTTGTCCCTCATGGCCTTCTTTAGGAGACCTCAGGGAACCAAAGGTTGCAGTTTTTCTGGTCTCCCTGCTCTAATATTAAAACACTTAATAGAATATGTAAGCATTTGAGCTTTGATGCCTGGTTCTTGGCATGGCAAATACAGTTCATACTGGTTTGATGATTTGGGGTGGTCTGTGGGAGATTATTCCCCCCTCCTGATGAGATACCACAGGAAATACAGGACTGGTGCACAGACTCTTCCTTGTTGTCCTGGGCATAGCTGCTACTTGCACTACTACCCATAACCTCAAAAAACTTTTCATTCAAAGGGAATAGTTGCAGCAAAGGTGAGTGGATGAGCTCACAGCTCCTGTGCTGCAACAGAGACTTTCTATTACGTAGACCCATTTGGGGCTGCAGACTGAGACACACACAGCACCAGAAATACGAAAAAAGCTGAGCATTGCTGTAGACCTGTGGTGTCCTGCAGCTCAGAAAACACAGACCATCCTATTTGTCAGCACAGGCTGACCAAGAGGCTCTTTCATCACATTCCCATCTACCAGCACTACACTGCTGTGCTAGCTGTGCATGCACTAGAACTGAAACAGCAAAGAGTCACCCCAAAACCTTATTTTCATTTATATTTCCAGGCACACATGATCCAAATAAGAACTGAGTAAGAGTAGGAAGTCCTGCTCCATGAGAAGTTGTTCCAGACTTCGTTGGAAGAGATAAGATGAAAAAAATTAGATTCATTTAAACAAAAAACTGTGTTTTGCAAATGACTTTGTTGGCTTGAAGGTCTGGTACACATTGCTCAGATTGCCCAGGACAGATCTCCAGCTATGCACCAACCATGTGACTCCCAGGTTGTGCCACAAGGTTCAGAAGTAACCTGCATACTTCCAACAGGAAAAAAAACTAACCTGAAACAAAGAGAAGCCTGGAAAGTAGGGCCAAACTTCACTTCAGCAGAGCTAATGATGTTGTAGTAAAGCACTTAGGATTAATACAGCAAAAAGATGAATAGAGCAGCAGTCCTTACGGGGGAATTGGCATAGAGGAAAATGAAATAAAACACTCTATTGCAATTAAGTATTGTGGAGCAGATTGAAGGTACCCAGGATAGGAGTGAAAAATAGGTTAATTTGGGTAAAAGAAATATTTAATTATCAGTATTTTGAAACAGCTTAAAAAATTCCTCTTCAGGTAGCTTCATCTATTCTCAGAGAAATGTCTTACCAAAATTTCAGATCATTTTGGCTGAAAATTTTTTTGCCTGTCTTTTGTTTTTTCAAATTGCTCTAAGAAGTTTTGATAATGATTTCAGTAGTGCATCTTTGAGCCATCTCTCCTTTTAAAGTTGGATCCTTCTCTCACTCTTACTGCTTTTGTATCAGTACAATTTCATGCATACGGACCCCTAACAAAGACACAAATTGGTCTGTGACCTGAAAATATGCCAAGATTTTCTAATTTTAGCAGCAGGAAAAAGGAACAAGTATTTCCTAAATTCTGCACTCCACCTCCACCAACTCAACACTGGCCCAAATCACTCTCTCTTCAAATGTTTTGTGATTGCTATAATTAAATACTCTGGCTGTGTATTAGATGTGGAAACATGTTCTTAAGCCTTGTTTCTAATTTTAGAATGAGTATTATGAGGGATTTCTATTCCTTGCTCATTTAAAATCTGGTTTAATAGCTGTAGAAGAGGCTATTGAAGGAGATCACCAAAATACTCAGCTGAGCTTTGATAAACCTGTATTTCTCCTTTTAACATAAGAGGAATTCTTTGTTTGCAAAGTTTCTTTCCTTCTTTCTCCCTTCTGCAGCTTAGTCAACTTCTTAGGTTGAGGTTTTATTGATTTGAATGAGTTTTTAGATACACTATTGAGTATATCCAACAACAACAAACATTTAAAACTTCACACACCATCTCTAGAGCTCTTCAAAAACTTGTTGACAAATTCTTGTTTGAGCCAGAAAATCTGTATTAGAATCAGAGACGAGAGATCACAGAATGGCTGAGGTTGGAAGGACCCTCTGGAGTTCATCTGGTCCAACCCCCCTGCTCAAGCAGGGCTCCTCTTAAACCATATTCAGACAGATTTTTAATACCTCCAAGATGGGAGAATCCTTAACTTCCCTGAACAACCTGTACCAGTGTTCAGCCATCCCACAGTAAAAAAAAGTGTTTCCTCTTTCTTGTCTTGTCACTGGGCACTGCAGAAAAGAGCCTGGCAGTGTCTTCTTTGTACCATCCTTCAAGCATTTATATAGATTGATAAAATCCCCCTCAAACCTCCTCTTTCTCAGGCTGAACAGTCCCTCCCATCTCTCTCAGCCTTTCCTCATAACAGAGACACTCTAAATCTTTAATCATCTTTGTGTGCCTTTGTTGAACTCTTTCCAGTGTGTCCATGTCCCTCTTGTACTGAGGAACCCAGAACTGGACACAGCACTCTGCGTGGGGCCACGCCAATGCTCAGCAGAGGAGAAGGGTCACCTCCCTCAACCTGGCAATGCAACACAGCTCAGGATATTGTCAGCCTTTTCTGTGGCAAGGGCATGTTCAGTTTAGTGTCCTGCAGGATGCCTGGGTCCTTTTCACTTTATCCATGGCTGAGAGCTGTAGAAGTAGAGCATGTTTACCCAGGACAGGGAAGCTTTTTGTCCTCTCTTATATCCAGAGTAGAAGTTAGTTCACACTTGCTGCTGTATAACCAAGTTAGTAGGATGCTGAATCCTTGTGACTATATCCTGCCCTCTGCAAGGGCTTATTTTCTCAGGCCTACCAGCACTGCCATGGTTACAAGGCTGCAGAAACTGGCTTATGTGGTATGGCAGAGGGGACACAGGGTGAGCGTCTGGGAGGACGGGGGTATCTCAGAAGATGTAGTGGCACAGTGGTGCTCAGAACTTGCAAGAGGTGGTGGATAGAAAATGTCATAATTGTTCAGAAATTTGAAGATGAAGTCAGATGAACACACAGGAATCTATTTTCATTTTTCTTATAAACAAAGCAAGTAACCTCTGAAGCAAAGTTCCTAGTGTGGCAATGGATTTTCTATCCCTGTAATTCTTCACACAAAGGTTAGCTATGCAGTTAAAGGGACACTATAACTTGTTTGCTTGTCACTATATATATATATTTTATTAAGATTCAAAGAAGGGAGTTGTGCAAAACACGTATCAGTTTGGTTTTTCAGCAAACTAGCTAAAACACAACTGATAGGCATAATATACAAAGCATCTGCAACAAGAATTATCTATGTTGTAAAATAGGAACACAAAATAATAAGCTGTTAAGCTGTTAATAAGCTAACTGGTAGCATCTTGTTTTGTAAGTTTTAAATGTTATAAAGTAAATAACATGAATTCTTTAAGACACTTAGGTTTTTGTATCTTTCAAGATAATTTAAAGTTCATCAGTGCTAAGTATGATGATACTGTAGTAGAAGAGTACTGTAAAGGAGACTCTAAACAGAAAAGATAGTGTACACTGCTGAGTGCATTGTATTTCAATAAACTTTCTAATTACATATTAAATGTCTAAGTACATATTAAAAAAAAAGCAGACAGTCTAGTGTGGTAAAGTGCTAGGGCTGGTTATGACTTCATGAACTCTTACAGACATCCACGTACACCAGTGCATTATAACTGCTGTTTCAGAATACATTCAGAATACTAATGAGTCTACATAAATGTTTTAAATCATAATTTTGCAGCTTTTATGTTTGCTTTATCTGCTTCTTAAACACACTAAAACATTTTAATAAAGCTTTGCAATTCCAGATTATAGGACTTTCATGGAGAGGCCCTCAAAACACTTCACAAATTCCATTCACAAAACCCTGTGGATAAAGATTATCCTCATTGTACAAGATCAGTAAATTAAGAAACAGGGTTTCAGTAATCTGCTTAAAGTAACTGTGGAGTACAACTCTCTGTTTTTAATTTTATCCCTTGTTCTAATAATTTCCTTTTGTATCCTCATGCAAATTTTATTCCTAAAAATATATTTCAAATGTCAAGTGACATTAATTCATAAAATCTATAGAAGTGGGTTTGAAAGAAGAACCCTGAGTAATGATATCTCTGTGCTCAGGACTGGCTTTCTACAACTGCAGTTTAGGCTAAGAATGGCAACACCTTCACCAATGCACCTCCCCGGGGTACCCGCTCTCCCTCTCTGTGAGGAGGGTCTACGTTAGTCAGGCTCAGCTGAGGGACTCCCGTGAGGGAATAAGGTTTTTATTCCAATCTAAACATATTTTATTCCAATCTAAACATATCATTTGGTTATTTATAAGTCCCTGTCCCTCTTTGTTCTTTACTTGATGTTCAGGTACAGATCTCAAACTTTTTACCTGCCAGCTACTGCCAATTTCTCCTGTCTCTCCTCTCAGACTGTTGCTCTTAGTATGATTTTATTCCATTCATTAGCATGTCTCCCAATCTTTCCCATATCTCAATAAGATTAAAGTCCAACAAAGTTTTACTGCCATAAAGAGGATTAGAGGATGGAATATCACCTTTTCTTCCCACAGTGGATCTCAGCCTATCATGTCTTTAAACTGACCAGAGCACAATCATCATTCAGTTATTACCAGAGTAAAACTTTATGCATGTGGTTGAATGAGACAATATGCTGATCATAACATATTCAAAAGAGGTGCAGTAGTCACGCCTTGCATTTGCTATTGCACAGATCCCAGGCATAACATTGGAGCTGTGGCCACTGTATCAATCTCCTAGAGCACTGTAACTTTAAGGTGTCCTTAAATAACTTGCAAAATCAGCCTAGAAAGAATAAAGATCAGATAGAGAAAAAAATTCTATTATGTAAGACATCAGTATTCTTTTAGTCTAGCCTTTTTTGTGGTAGAGCTGAAACAAAAGAATACATATTTCCAGAGAAAAGAATTAAGAAGCAGATTTTGATGTAGAAATCCAGCAGGACTAAATGGTACTTTCTTTTTAATTGCTGAAGAGTTGTACATGAGTTTTTGTAGCTAATAGCCCACATCCAGGAACTATCATGGGCTAAAAGTCTTCAAGACTATACACTTAAATATTGAAGGATTGTTAAACATAGAATGTTATTGAGTAGTCTAAATCTATATGTAAACCTGATCCTACTATTGCTGCTGTTATTATACAAAATGCTGGTATTACAGCTCAAGACATATCCTCTAATGAATGGATTCTGTTACCTGTGCTCCTGTGTAGTACTCTGGTAGTATTCTTTCCAAATCAATTTAAGAGCCATATGGCCCTGACTTGACAAAACATAAAAGCATTTTAAGACACCTATTTTGGTTAAGACACCATCTCCCAGGAAGGAATTTTGGTCACATGATCAGAAGAACAATTCTGTTTGATCTTAAAACACTCATTCATGCCAATTACCTCTGTGCTTGACTTCTCATACCATAACTCCCCTCTCTGATAACTCTGGGCTTCTCACAATCTGCATCAGTCTCATAACTCTTTGGATTTTTTTCTAGGTTTTTTTGGACAGAAACATGTTTAGGGCTGTGATTTGGAAAAAGAGTCTTGATGATTAAAAGTAAAGAACAATGCTTGGTTCTCTATGTACTGTGATTCATTAACTTGCTAATCTGATCTCCTTGACCTTGTACAAACATGTGCAAGGCTGTCCTAAGTAAGGACTGTGACATGCTTAACTGCACAGCATAGCAGGCATTTAAGTGTTATAAACAAAATTCAGATTCTTGGTGATGGCACCATACGTGGCAGAAAGATGACATTAGTATTTAGAAGATCTGAGGGAGACTGCTTCTCTAGCAGGTGATGAAAGTGTTTGGCAGAAAGCAAAGAAAGAAAGGAAATATCTTCTTAGATTAAAGAAAAACCTGAGAGTTGGCAAGGAGCTGAATAAAGAAACTCCCTAAACTGCACCAAACTTTTCTATTGTAATTCTTCCATCCTCTAAGATTAGCTGTTTGAAAATCCAATTAGTCCCTCAATAATCATGACTGTTATCTAATGATGAACAAACCATCTGCAGAAAATATTGCAATCACAGGCACAGCTGTTACCATATGCTGAAATTTTCTTACATGACCTTGGTTGCTACAGTACCTACCAGCTGAAATAAGACGTGGAAATATTGCCAGCTTCAATTAGACAAGCAAGCTGTTCCTTTCCCAAGGCTGTTGAGGCACTTCAGCCATTAACACGAAACACAAACCAAGGCATTATTACAAATTTTGATTACTCGTTCCTAAGCTGAAGAGGTGAAATTCTGGAAAGAATTTCAGTTCATCCTTATTAGCGTGGCTAAAAATAGAAAACTCAATACTTGATTTCAAAAGATCCCCAATTATCTGTTGCTTCTAGAAATGGAATCTTAAGCCTGGAGTGGGAGGGGGTGCAGGAAGCAGAGAGGCTCTGGCAATGAACTGCCTTGGGTTTATTTAGAACAAAGGCACAAAAGGGGATTTTTGGCAAAGAAATCTGGCATGCTTTTCCCTATTCAACAGGTAGGAAGTATGTGACCTTGTTTACTGTTTGTCTACCATGAGGTCTATTTCTAGCAACCTGAGATATTTTAATAAAAGTAATCCTTTAAAACCTATCCAAACCTAAACTTTCAAACATGCATTTGTAGTAAGGAGGTGCCAGCTTGATTATGTATGCCTTTATCAAGTAGTAAATATTTTAATCTTTTAGAGATTTTATGTTAGCCCTTCTAATCCATGTAACACCTTCTATATTACACTAATACTAAAAAACTGAATTTTGATATAAAACTTAACAAGCCTAATGAAACCAATGTAATTTCTTAGGTCAGAAAAATTATTTTGCCTTTTAATTGCTTAAATTATCCATTCAGTTTTATATAATGCAATAAAAGAATAAAAGAGATGGAGAGAATGAAGAGTGTGGGTTGAATTACAGTGCCTGCAAGCATTCCCAGACCTATTTTGTTTTATAGATTTCTCACTAATGGTTCAGTGTGTGATATCAGTATTTAAAATCCAGTTTCTCCAGTAATTTTTTGTAGGATGACTAAGTCACATGGCCTTTTTTTTGCTCTAGGAAAGCTGAAACTAATTCTGTAAGGGGGGTCTGTGGCAAAGATAATGACTCTTCTGACTCATTTTCCACGGACATTTTCTAATACCTACTTAAAAAAATGTTTCTGCAAACAGTCCAATTGCTGAAATTATTCGTTGCAATAGGGATACTAGAATTGCTCATGGGATGCTTGCTCATTATTTGTAACTTTTAATTCTTTCGTCTATCTGCAGATAGTATCACCTGAAGTTAAAAGTACATTAAATGTACAGCTACAATAATTTCCATGACACAAAAGCTTTTTACACATCTTTGAAGGAGAGAAAAGATGGTCTATACTGAGATATGGTCCAGCTTCTCAGTAGGTAGGGAAGAAACAGAAAAACAGAAGTAGCCAGTCATATACATTGCCTGGCTTCTCCCTACACCACAGTCTCCTTTGTCATTCATCACATCTGTAATTCTCTGTTTTTTCTCACCTACACAATGAACTCCCATTTTCTATTTCAGTATCCCTTTAAAGCATGTTCCAAGTGTCACATTAAAGAAGCAGAAAATGTCTGTCCTGTTCCCAGACTGAGCTCATTCACACAATGTGGTACCTGACCTATACTTTCCAGGTGTGTGCTCCAGGAATACACCAAAAACACTGAAGGAGCTTTTGCTAAGCACCTTATTGTGTGTCCTGTTAAACTAAACAGTCCCACTTTATAGATAGAAAACAATTACTAGCTTGTTGCTAATAATTTTTATACTAAGGCAAACTCTAGCTTAGGGATGGCATTGGGAATTTTGCTACTGCCTTTGCAAAAGATAAGACTTTCCCCTCTGAGATTACAATGGAATTATGCTACAATATGCTTTAGAATGCTTGCAATTATCACCCATTCTGATGATTAAAAAGCTCAGTGCATGAATCAATGATTTATAGCGCAGTTAGAAGAGTGAGTGTGTGTTTGCACATAAATCCATGTGTAACCAAGTGTACTCACATTGGAATATTAACAAAACCATATATTAACCTTAAAGCTTTAAGAACTGATTGCAATCTCTTACTAATGCAACAAACTCAAACTGTAGCTACTTTGTGACTGCAGTTTAAGAATTCCGTATCCTTTTTGCAAAGTCCACTTATCCTGCTTGTTAGGCCACTGCAGAAATCAGTCCACACCTTCCTCAATCAAGACAAAAAGCTTCTGAATCAATAATCACCTGAGGCAACCATAACTGATTTTTAATTAAAAAGGAATATTATTTCGTATGTTCTAATGCTGTCACAAAGCAGAAAAAAAGTCCCAAACTATTTTCTAGATGTAGATAGACCAGATTTTGGCACCACTTAAGATATGGCCACTTGGGTTAGCACAGGGACAATATCTGAGACTAGGAAGACTTTTTCAGTCTCACATTTCTAATTGTACTTAGTGAATATGTGTTTACAGTTGACAAAAATTGTTTTTCCAGTGGTTTTGCCCATTGTGCACCTTATCATATTCCTTTCACCAGTCTTACGATAGAGGAAGAAAAAAAGATTGATCTATTTATAATATAATTTAAAGAGTTAGAAATGTCTGGGTATCACTTATTTCAATACACATAATTGTAAGCCTTCAACCAGCCTGTAGTTTTTCAGGGATCATACATATTTTAGGCTGATAAATGATTTATGTTCTCTCTGTCCTGCTTATGAGAGTATGGTATGCTCACCACTAGCATTTGTTTGAAACATAGTGAGCTAGAAATTGAATCCAAGGTTATGCTGAGTGAAGAAAGTAGAGATATGAGCTACAAAACTGCTTTTTATGTTTGTTTCTTTAAAATGCTTTCATTATCTTTCTTAACAGAGTGCTGCCATCATGATGGCACCCAATTGTTTACTGCCTGAACCTGGCCTCTGTGCTGCTGCCTCAGCAAACTTTTGCATTTGGCTGCTTCACAAAATTATTTCTATTTGGGTGAAAAATTGGTTTCAAAGTATGTTCAGGATCTATCTTTTCTTTCTGCATATTCCCTCCAATTCAACCATCTGTGCAAATTAGCAATGCTGAAATGCTTATTAGAGCTTTTTCCCCCTCCTTGATTAACACTTCTTGCATTTAATGAAGTTTCTTATAAGTTGTGGATCAAATGTTCAGACCACTTATGTCACCTGACACAAACCTAAGAAGAACCATGATTTTGCATCCCTTCAAAGCTGGAGGCCTGAAGCACCCGAAAGAGGGAGCAAATGGCAGAGGTGCAATGCCAGTTTGTGACCTGGCAGAGAGGCTAAACCAGCCTGTCTAGAGAAGGTGAAACATCTGCAGCTGTGTCAAATCCTGTCTGTCTCATGGGCTTAGGCTTTTAATTGTAAGCATAGGTCTGATGACACCATGAAACCTGGATTCAAAAATCTGAGGGTTTTAGGAATGTAGGCAGGCATGCAGAGATTTAGCCTGAGGAGAGCTGTGAACATACAGAAGCCCTTTTATGTGGTTCCACCTTCATCAGAAGCACCTGCCATCAGGGCTGAGTGTGGAGGGCGACCAGCACTCATCCCTGGAAGGGAGCTACAACATGAACGAGTCCATCAGGAATGTGCTCTGGAGAAGGAGGACTGAGGGCTCAGAATCAGGGATGGGGGAGCAAGGGCCAGGGTCCAGTACTGTCTGATAGAGCAGCACCCAGCATTTTTGCAATCAAGACTGGGACATCTGTTCAGAAATGATACACTTTGAGAAGAAGATTCATTTACCTCCTAAAATTACCTAGTGAAATCAAACTTTTATCAGTTCAAATTGTAAAAATTAAAGTTCAAGGAAAATGTGATCAAATCTCAAGTGGTTTAGTGATGCCAGATGCTTGAAATAGCCCCGAATTTTTCTTCCCTTCTTCACTCTTTGCCAATATTGTGAAGAGAGAAGGAAGGGATGGATTCAGAATTGTGTTTACCTATGAGCTTGGAACATAACCCCAACAAACATTTTAGGGGGAGGCACTCTCAGAAGACGGGAAAAACATGTTTCATTCTTTCTATAAAATCTCTTTACACTCATTTTTCATATGTAAATACAACACAGTCTGGCCTAGAAACATACATCTTTTATTTCCAGGTGGTGTAATTCCTGCTGACAGTTTGATTCTAAAGATCCACTGTGTAGGCCAGTGTTTCTTAACTTCATTTAATTGAATGACTGTAAGGATGTTTTCAGGAAAAGAAAAACACAGACCATGTCTACAGTGTTCCCACAACTGTCTTCATTTAAAAGCAACTTAAAATTAGGCTAGAGTTTGAATGTTCATTTATTACGAAATGAAAGTCTGTTTTCTTGGAAGTACAGGGAATATGTGTGGTTTCTTTCAAATTTCACAGACCGATGTATTAAACTCTACCAGTGATGCATAAAGCACAGTTTGAGAAACACAGCCCCCAGGAGTGATTTGAGATACTGTGTTGGATGCAGATTGAATGATATCCTGTTTCTTAGGATTGTTGAATAATGTATTAATGTGTTGATGACCACATTTAGTCCTTTGATTGCTCTCCGTGATGCATCTGCTAAAAAAGTAAGCCAAATTATTGTATCAGGTAAGCAGCTTGTTGCTGTTGCATACATGAAATTTGGCTATCAACTTTCTTATATCAACAAGCAAGTGCAACCAATACTGGGTTTGGCAAGGCTGCCATTGTCACCTTAGCAGACAGAGGGAGAGAATTTTGCAGCAACCATGTGAGGGAGTGCACAGATTAATTTCTCATTTGCCACCCTGTACAATTCTTTGAGGAAAAAAAAGGCTCTTCACTGAAAAATGAAATTAAAAAGTGGTGATCCAGTACACGCATAAAACCAAAAACCCAACACAAACTCTACAGCTTTCTGAATCCAGAGACCTTTAAAATTTAGATACTTTAGGAAAAGCATTTGACAGATGAAGAAACTCCCATGTTGAGCCTGGCAAAGCTATTGCATTGACATAATTCCTCCTTAAGGTTTTAAGGTTCAAATGCTTCCCTCTTGGAAGAAAATACCAATCCAGTTATCTTTCTTTGCTCCCTTGTTTTACCGGTTTTCTTTTATACTGCTCATTCAGAAACTGATTAGCTTTGCAATTTTCCTTCCCTTGCTCAGGAAATATATAGCCAGAATTGTAACCCTCCACTTTCTGTTTCAGTCTTGTCAATGAATCTCAATCAATTTTATTTTTTAGCAATACTGGTAAAGCACTAAATGTGCATATTATTAGAACCTATTTAAAATCATTGGGACAGCTGTTTTAGAACACATTTCCTTGAAAATAATTTTCAGCCTCAAAAGCAGGATTAATTAGCTTTGCAATGACCTACATAGATTTTGCAAAGTGCCTGATTGCTATCAGCCATCCAAGGAAAATGCTAAGCAAATTGCACTATGAGGTGATCTCACACAGGGGGCATTGAAAAACAGAGTACATTATTTACAAGGTAAAAAAATAACTTGCTAACAACATCAAACAACATGCTAACATCATTTGGCAAGTAATTTGAATTTACATTCAAAGAAGATCTATTAGAACCTGAGGGACAAGGCAATAGAATAAAATAAGATCACTGCCATTATTATGAAAAACAAACTGTTGACAGTCTCTGATGATTTTACTGTTGTCTGTCTGTCTGCCGAAAGTGGTAAATTTGTGTTTAGTACATCTCTTTCTTGTGATTTAGTACATTTCTTTCTTGTAATACAGCATCTCTTATTTTTTTGTCTGACATTTTTTAACCCCATAAGTAGTCTAAAATTCAGTCTTTTTTGGTGTACTTTTATGCTATGTTGTACTCTGTATAGACACTTGACTAGGTTTAGGGCTCTACAATAATATTTCTAAGCGAAGATGAATCAACCCAGTATGTGCAACACCTGTCCATTCTCCTATAACAAGAAATAAGGCCTATGAAGTGGCACATAAGGTGGACAATTCTAATGCAGCTAGATCATAAGCTGGACATTTTATTTAATTCTTATTGAATCTAGAATGTACACGCAATGTGCAGCAGTGAAAAGTGGTACAGTGCAGGAGATCTTTGTGAGAAGAAAGAACTGTTAAGAAGTCAAAAGCTCATCTATCCAGACCACTTTGTCAATAAATTTTTTTCACTACTTTACTCTTTACCTTCAGTGTTCATAAAATTATGCCGCACCTTGTGGGGAAGTAGGAAAGATTTGCTCCTTAACATTTACAGAGTTCAGAGCTGAATATAAAAATGGTATTGAGTTACAAAGTAAAATCATAACAGTAAATGTTTCCCTGAGAAGCCAAGTCTAAATCAGATCCAAAATATGTCATCTCCCTTGAGCTCTGTGTTACATCTGTAAGACAAGATACAAAAACCTTGGTAAAGTCTCTCTGAATAACTAAGAGGCTGAAAAAGACAAGGCCAAAGGAGATACAAAGATTATTCAGCCAAATACATAGTCTGCTTGCAATGGCACAGAGACTAGAAGTACTAAGAGCCTTAAGGCTCTTTTCTGAAACTGTCATAGGCACGCAGCTTGGGCAAAATAGTTAGGTGTTTGAGCCATGTGGGCTCCAGAGATTCTGTGCCAGCTGTATCTGTCCCCTTTATGACTAAAGAGAACTTTGCCTTCCTGAAACAAGGGAGGAGAGTTGCCAAGAGAAAGACATTCTGTAGTACCAGGCTCAGAGCTGTGTCTGAAAGGCACCGGAACTGGGATTCTGCAGCAAACACCAAGAATCAGTCGGGATTGATTCTAGTTTCTTACTTGTTTCTACAGGTAAGCAAAAGGATCACCTAGAGGCTGCACACCAGCTCTGCTGTGGGAGGAAATAGGTTCTGGGCTGCAGCCACTTGATCCCATTTCAAAATGAGTGGATGGGGGAAGTAATAATTGTAACAGCAATTTTTTCAGGAAGACTGAACACAAGTGATGAATCACATAAGGGTTGGCAGCAATTTATGCAAGCTGGGATGTCCCTATTCTTGTAGACAAGATCTACAGATAAGGAAAAACTTTAAATCAATGGCAACATAAAACTTCCTCCTACTCAGTTTGTTACAGGCTTAGAAAAACAACAGCTCAGTCAGGTAGAACTCCTCTTGTCTTGGGGCAGAAGGATGCTCCAGGACAAGATTTATTCCAGTCTCATTTTCTGTGGTAATAATTTAGAAGACTTAGAAAGATCTTAAAAGTTCACTCACGAAAGCTAAGTGTTTCTGTAGAATGTGATAAATTTCATAATAATTTGAGACACAAGAAGAAACTGCAGCTCTGTGCGGTAGAAGGAAGGCTCACTGAATGTTATTCATTTGGAAATGTCCTAGGGGGAATGCTATTATATAAATTGGTTTATGGTATTAATAAGAGAATTCAAAGGATGATTGTTGGCAGAGGAGAATTTAACCTGGCCCAAAACTTTGAAATTACCAAAAGTAATAGGAGCAGTACTGAAAAATTACAAGATATGTGAGTATAACTCAGAGACAATCAAACTGCTTTAGTAAACAAAATATGAAGCCAGTTGGAAGAAACTTGTTCTCCTGAGAGTTGTTTCCATGTGGAGGAGCTCATTTTACATCAGGTTGTCAGCATAAAATGGCCCAATGTCGTAAGTGCCTGAATTTACAACGTTGGGCCAGAAAATGCAATGGTGACTGTCAGGCAGCATTTCAAACTCAGGGTACAAACCCCACCAAAGCAAAGGATGAGGGGTAAGACGAGCACGGGGGAAAGGTTTGGTGCTGATGGGAAGGTATACATTCCATCTCCTAGGTGGAGGGCTCTCTGCTTCCCCTGTGAGTACATAAGTTTTGGTAGTCTGAGGTCCAAGGCAAAGTCTGTTAGACAGTGAGCACTCCAAGGAGCTAAAAGATAATATCTCTTATTTTATGAGCACAAAGCCATGTTCCTTCAGATGCAGAACTGATCCAGCTACATGTAGGTTAACAGTGGAAAGCAGGTCTCTGTGGAAGGTCTGTGCCGAGGCAGCAATAGATCAATCAGTACTGACCATTATATATTGGGGATGGCTCCGTGTGCCTGCTGGAAGAGGCTGTAACAGGCTACTTCAGCTAGATTCCAGAGCAAGCCTTCATGCAGGGAAGAAAATTGAATGAGGTGGGAAACAAACTGAATGACATAGGAAAAGAAATTTAAGAGAAAACACATATTTTAAATCAAAAACTACAGAAAAAAAAGCAAAGAAGAAGTCAAAATCAAGAGGTTAAATGAACAAGAGGTTAAATGAACAAGAGGTTAAATGAAGCATCATTTTTATTCAAGAAATGAAATCTCTCTTTTTGGCAAAACATGAGAAAGACAAGGAGACAAGGAGACAAGACAAGGAGAAAGGAAGGGGCCAAGGACAGGAAAACCATCAGTGTCTAATCCACCATCAAACATTCCAAGCTTGCAACATCCACAAAAATTCTGCATAGCCACCAAAATTTTTCCTGGTGTGTGTATTGAACAACAAATATACAGGAGAATATAAGCGTTGATCACTAAGTGTTCTGATGATGTTAATGATAAAGAAATGGACAATTTGGTAAGGAACATAAAATGTGGTTTTATAGACCATTTTAGTTATTAATATATTCTGGTTTTGTATTTCCCCTGCTATACTTCCCCTACTTCTTTAAGTTCATGGACTTCCTGAACTGATGTTTTGATCCAGACTGGCATGTTTAATTAGTGTATGCCTTGTGAATCTGTTTATTTCTTTGCTAATTTTGTTTGCTTGTTTTTGAACTTACATGGAATTGTTGTCTCCTTAGCATAATCTACCAATGAGTTGTGTAATGTAAATATATAAGTTTGTGAAAGGTCCTTTTAAAAACTATTTATTTTTATTACTTTGAAACTTCCATGTCTCCACACTTCCTATTTATTACTTCACTCTTCATATTTTTATAGATTTTTCCAAGTTGAAAAGTCCTTTCTTTGTTGTTGCTTTACGTGGAACAATTGTTTCAAATTTCTGGTTATCCTTGTTCTTCTCTGTGCCTTTCCTAGATCTACTTTACCTACTTTAGTTCCAGTTCTACATTATGGAATGACCAGATCTACACACTCTGTTCAAATATGCATCATTCAAAGCATCATGTTGATATCTTGTCTGCTCTCAGCAATTCTCCAAAACAGTTCCTCTATCATGGAAGATAATGCCAAGATTTCAGATTACTTTCCTACTATGCCTTCAAGCTGCTCAAGAATTCCTATTGCATCTTGATTGTTTGTGAACAAAATAAATTCTCTGGCAGTTGCCTTTTCAAAAATTCCAAAATTCTACAATTTTTTTTACATCTTTAGTATTCTTTGCTCTTCCTTTGGTAGCTCTTATGCCTTTTTCTATTTCCCCCAACTATATATGACTTCCACCTATTTGGGAGGATGTATTTTTAAGAGCTACTTTCGTCTTTAATTTGGCTGTTTCATGAAGCTGAATCCTTTTTATTTTGCGGTGGGTTTTCATTGAATGGTTCTGTTTTCTTTGAATGGTTCAGTTTAATTAGCACTGTTCATTAGCTGCAATCCTCTGATGTGGTGGTTTTAAACTTTCTCCATGAGAGCTATAAAAAATTTGTCCTTCTAGCTGCTCCTTTTTAACTTCCTGTTAACTAGTTTTCTCATGGTAATATGTAGCTCTATTTAAGAAAGAAATTGTATTGTACTTCATTTCCCTTTCCATCAATTCAGTTCAGTTCACACTTATATGAAACTATATCACAGACAAATTGCGGTGTTCCTTACATAAAATGTATTTGGTGGGGGATTACGTTTGTTTGTTTGTGATTTTTGTTAGGTTTGGGTTGTTTGGGGTTTTTTTTAATGTAGATGAAAATCAGTTAGTTATAAAAAGAAGGATTTCAAGGCCTTTTCTGGAGCAAAATCCTTCCTGGATAAAGACAAAGCCTGCCTTTTTATAGACAAGATGTAGGTTTTTCTGCCTGGTAAAAATGCAGTTGCTCCTCTGTGCTCTTATTGTTTACATTCGGTTAAAGAACAAAAAGGTCTCCAGTTGCCTTAAAAAAGTATAAAGATGTACAAAAGGTTGAAAGGCAGGTGGTGACTGCAGAGAACCACTGCTGCCCCTCGGCAGTAGCCAGTGAACAGGAAAAGGCATGGTACACCAGTGGCTCTGTTACTCAGGAACCCTGGTGAAATTAGCAATGTAAACTATCTTAGTCAAAAGTAACACTTTTGAATTGGAATAGAGGAATTATCTATGTTCACAGAAGACAAAAAAAAAAAAAATCCCAATTATTTACTATGTGATTGCTGTAAAGGGGAAAAAACTGGCCATCTCACACCCCCTGCAATCTTTTCTGGACAACCTTAGTGTTCCACGATTACCTTTAAATTACATTTCATTGGTACTAAAGTAAAATTATGTGGCACACTCCCTGTCCTGGTTTGAGATTTGTCACATAATATTATGTACTTAAATTTTGCTGAAGTGTCCCTATTTTCCAGCCCAAAATAAACCCTCAGGCTGCTATGAGTACATGTTGTCCCTAACTCATATTTTCTTCTTGAGTTTTGATTTTGCCATTTTGGAAAACACTGGCAGCAAAGACCATAATAAGTGGAAATAATGTCTGAGTGAAAACTGCAGGAGCACAACTTTTCCACAAATTATATCATATACTCATTGTTCATTGTTTCTCCATATAAAATGTTTTCTGACAACCTATAACATCAGGGCCAAGACTAACTTGTTTTATGGCAGCAACTGATGCATATAATTTAAATTAAAATCAGAACACTTGCAGAGACTGTCTGTTTGGAAGGAGAAATAGACCAAGAGGTATTTGAAGATCTCTTCAAATTCCTACAATGCACATCTGTGATGAAGTAAACACAGCAAGGAGCTTTTGCTAGTGACATAAATAGGATCAGATATGAAAGATCTGGATTGTAATGTTCTTGGTACTTGAAAACATAAGCCAGGGAAAGACTTACACCATAGCTCATAAGATTTGAATTTAAAACATAGAATTGTAGTAAATTACAGAATTCACAATTTAAAAACCATCCCAAATATACATTATTAAATAATTACGCTGAAAAATTGCTTTATCTATAATCATCTAACAACTTTCTAGGATAAATGTCAGGTATTCATTTCATACAGTCAACAAATGATACATACATTAGAATGAGTTAAGATACATATCCTAGCTAAGTGGGGTGAAAATAACTTAAAGGTGATATCTCTCAGAGCTTGTACTTCTAAGAGCAGAATCAGCAAAACTTGCAAGATTACCAGAGTAAACATTATGATCAGTGTGAACAGCATGCACACTTCTTGACAAATTTAAATTTTTTTCACTTGTTCTCTTGTGCACTGGTTATGATAGAGGGTCAGAGAGAAAGGTAATCACTCTTTGCTCTGTGCTACAGAATGGTTTGCATGGTCTCATTGCCTCATCTTCTCTCCAGGCTCCTCACCTGAATATAAGAAAAACAAGATGTCAACAACTTGGTCAGCAGGGATTAAAGTTAACTTAGATACCCAAGCACAAACCAAAATCTTTCTTTGCTACTAAAAGACCTGATATTTACCTAAGCTTTGTAGTTCACCCAGCATACAGGATTGTACCTGCAAACATGGTGAATACCTTGGCACTGCACTTGAGAATTCTAGATCTCATTCAGGCTCTGGCACAGAAAAAATCTTCCTAAAATTTCAGTCCAAGTGGTAAAATCAGAGCATGCCTAATATGCTGACTAGTCCCTCTTCTTCAGAAAATGTAGTATGGGCTGCTACTGTTTTGTAAGAGTAAGATAAACACCCTTTAATATTGTTCTTCAGAATATTTAATCAGGACATGGGAAATCTAGGAGGAAGAGGGAATAGAAAAGAATATGAAGAACAATCAAATGAGAAAATACAAAATGGGTTAATGAGGACCCATGCAGAAATCCTGTAGAATAAGAGCTAAATCTTTAAGGCTGTTTTTTAATAGCATCTGCCAGAGAAAAGAGTGAATGTGATCAAAGTGATTTGTTGTTGCATGTACTTCCTTGATTCTCACAAAATCACTCTGCTTGGATGGCAGCTGGTGGAATGAGACCTGAAATTCTACCTCTGAGCACAATTTAATGGGCAGTTTTCATATTAAGAAATATGTAGTTCACAAGACTAACCAGCAGAGAGCAACACTATTTAAATTTGAGCTGAGCGTGATATCTTGACAAACTAATTATTACATTACTGTGCATAAAACTGTATAATGCAGCACATTAAATGTAATGCTCTGTTACATTAGTCACAGCCACTCACTGCCAATGCATTCCGATGTAATGTCTAACCCAGAAAAACATGTATGCAAATCATCTGCATACTTGCTTTTAATTTGCATGATCTTGAGGGGTTCTTCTGAGGTTATGATGTATGGCAAACTTGCAAAATTAAATACAGATGTACTTTTATTTCACACACAAAATTTAACTGCAAAGCTTTAACAAGGAATTTGCACAATGAAATTATTCCCTCTAGCCACCATAAGGGGTCAGATGGTTCAGAATGAACTCAGTTTGTGCAGGGTATACTGAGCAAATAAAAACCGTCTGCTTTA
Source organism: Promerops cafer (assembly GCA_013398275.1). Lineage (NCBI taxonomy): Eukaryota > Metazoa > Chordata > Aves > Passeriformes > Nectariniidae > Promerops > Promerops cafer. The sequence goes on along the minus strand of VZSE01003951.1, from coordinate 42,447 downwards.
TCTTCAAGTTCTTCTGTATCTGTTGGTGGAAAAGGTTTACCATCTCCTTTACATGGCAGTCCTTGAAAATTCCTATTGTGGAATTACTCCAATCACTCTCTTGTTGCAGCCACTGGACAGCAGCTATAAAAACTGTCTGCACGGGTCAGGCTGGGGCATTGGTGAGGTGATCTGCTGAGCTCAGTGACCCTGAGAGATGACCTTCAGTCTAGGCAATGATTTTTTTTGTCCTTATCTCTGTTTCTTTCAGCTTCCTAAAGATGTAGGGACCAGCTTAAAATCCCGCTGTACCAAGAATGGCAGAGTAACAGGCTTTCCCAGATGGTGGGGAAGCCTCATGTCTATCCCAGTCCACAGATTTATACTGGAAGATGATGTGTCTGCCAAAGAACATCGTTTCTCAATGCTGCCAGTGAGCAGAGCATCTCTAACGTTCTCAGCCTGGGAGATGTCTTGGAACAGTTCTCAAATTGATAGTAAGAGATACTGTAAGGTGGCAGTGAATTCCTTGGCAAATATGAAATAGGCTCTGATGGGAGAAATCCTGAACTGTCTCAGCCATATAGTATCTCTAATGTTCTTTTCCCATCTGCATTATTTTTCCACTAAGGCGGAACCAGAAGGTTACCAAAAGACACAGACTATCCCTTTCAATTACTTTAAGGGGAAATTAAAATTTTAGTCCTTAAATACGTTCCAAAAAAAGAACTAAAACTAGGGGGAAAAGGTGTTTAACTGAAGTGTAGCATTAAACTTGTAAAGCTAAGTGGCTTACTGAGCATCTCACAGCAACATAGTACATACCGTATATTGAAGCAGAGGCAGGCAACCAACTTTCTATGAAAATCTTTCTGTTTTGCCAAATTAAATGATTCGGTCTGTTTTCATGCAGGTTCATCCACAAAGCATTCTTGTTGACTGTCTTGCAAAAAGGGATACTCAGAGTAAATTTTAATTAAATATTGCTAAATATTTCCAGAAGGTGAATGTGAAATTAACATAGAGATTTCACAGCAGCAGTCTGATCCAAGAAATTGTACTCAGCTAGTTAGGAAAAAGGAACTGTACCACACGTCTAGGCAAAACACTGGACATGTTACAAATTATGAGAGTTCAAAACAAATAGTGGACAGAAGATGTAGAGGTCACTCAGAAGTCATTTTGATTTTTAGTCAGATTAATTTCCTAAAGTTTCTGGAAGAGTATGGAGATCTTTACAACACAAAACCATGGAAATATCACTGAGTAAATAACCTGCTTCAAAAGATCCTCCAAGCTTGCCTGTACTCCTGAAATCACAGTGGAGATGATGTAATGTACAGATTTAACACAAGAACATGGGACTTTCAATATCAAGAAGTGTAACAGCACTGCGAGGAGGTAAAGAGGTACTTTTTCATTGGTTGGTTCTGTTCCTTTTAGGTTGTTTCCTAGTCTGCTTGTCCTGGCATGGTTGAACAGTGAAAGTCAACTGAACTCGATTTCCCCTCTGACTAAAGTGTAGCAGATGATGCTTTCAGTACAGAGGGTGAGTGATGTCTCACACATTTGCATTTATCAAATTGTTTCAAATGCAGCAATTAACTGAAGTCTCATGTAATGCCAGGAGCAATCCTACCTTGTGTAAGCACGGTATATAAGACTATTAAAGCAGCTTTCTCTTAGAGCATTTAATGTGGCATATCTAAAGTCATCCACTTCACTTAGACAGTAGTCAGTATATTGTCAGTATTCCTTCCCTATTACAAATAGCACAGGAATTTATGTCACTGATGTCTATGGGGCTGGATACTTATGGGAAAGTTGAAAAGCTCCAACTGGAAACTCAAGTCAAAAGGAATACTCCTCAAGCAGAACAGGTGCAAGGGAAGCCTCAGAAAGGAAGGTCCTTCTTGCAAGACAAGTTATGAATCCCATCTGAATTGGAGGGATTAGGGCAAAGAGCTAAAAGAATATGAGTTCATGAATAGAGGGACTGCATAAGAGGCAAAAGACCCCTTTGTCTTCTGGAAAGGTTGCTCAATTCCATCATAAACTTTCTGGCACTGTGGCCAGCTAGAAGAAAACTTAAACCGAAGAGCATCTTTTCCATCTCTTGTAATATCTCTTCTTATGCTTTATCTTCTAATTTTTCTCAAAAGCATTATTTAAAGTAAAGAAACAGACACAAGGCAGGCCAGAAATTCATTTTTTGCCACATGGTGTGGTGTGCTTAGCACTCCCTCCTACTTGTGCCTGAGCACAGCCCTGTCCTGCTTGATAGCTGTGATGTGTTGGCTTAGAAGGTACAAATTGCTACAAGATCCAGTAGATTCAGTCTAGAGTGTATTTATTCCAACACCTTTGGGGCTGTGGAAACATTAGGCTTGCATAACCACAAACAGGACAAAGGCACAGCCTCTCCAGCAGCCTTCCTGTCTGTGCAGAAACCAGCGGCAAGATACAGGAATTGTGACCTCTATTCCCCACACATTAACCTGATACTAACTAGTCCTTTCAATGGTTTTTAACACCATCAGGGTCTCCAGAACCATACTGGAGGAAGATATTCTGGTCCCAACAGATATATATATAAGGAATCATGGATCATATCTCCCTAGACCATCTGGAAAAACCTCCACTGCAACAGTCATTGCCTTCTTGCAGCCAAGGTCAGCTGTGTCTGGAGTGCTGGCCTGGTGGCTGAGGGTGACTGTGTCTCATGGTATCCTTTTTGCATGCTTTAAAATCCAGCCTGCTCTATTTTCTGTGTAATTATCTTTTTTTGCCACTGATGCCTCTCTCAGTTGCTAGCTGGGATGAACTGGGGGTCAACTGGGATAAACAAGTATATCCAGATGCAGAGGGAAGGACTGCTGTAGTACTTTGTTTTCCAGGCGAAGGCATAGATATATCTTCAGCTAACATCTCAAACATTACTTCTCACTACCTCTCACTCCTGACCAGTCTGGAGAAGTTCTGGACTTTTTCTTTCACCAGCTATTTCTAGGATCTTGATCCTGCCTTTCAAAGACACCCACACTTTAAACGGAAGGGCCTTGACATGAAAATTAGACATGTAAATATGACTATAAGAGTAAGACAAGCATACAGCAACACTTCCCAACCTCCAGCAAGCTGGAACCCAAAGGTTTCCTGATCCTGATATAGTACTGTTGTATAGCAATAAATGGATTATTCTTCCATGAAGCTGTCTCGACAGGTTGCAAATGGATTTTGATGACTTGGAGGAGGCTCAGCTGTATTTCATTGTAGCATCACTGCTGAGCGTGAGAAGAAGACATTCTGTAGTTTATTCATATCTTCCTTATCAACAGGTTTCAAATTTCTGAGTTATAGGTGAGCGAATTCTTTGGGAAAATATTCCCAGTTACACGTTAAAGATAATTCTTTAGCTGTGAGTTTTGGTTTGGGAAAATCAATATCTAAGTATCCATCATATGAACACACATCTAGCAATTTGCATGCAGAAGAAATACTAGGCACTAGGTTAAAGGACTAGTCTTCTGGAATTATGACTTTCAAGTTAAAAAACAAAACATCAATTTAAAAAGTGTACTTTTAACTACCTCTTTCAGAGATTAGCTTTAGAAAATATGAGAGTTCTGAAAGCTTCCCTTGGAAGATGGCATAATCTTCAAAATCATCCCAGTGAGTACATTGCCAACAAGTTATTTCAACACAGCTGCTAATCCATCATGTGCCATCATGTGCATTTTATGGAAAGAGTTTCCTCATATATCAGATCTGTTGGGCTGCAAGCTAGTCATACTATGTTGTGTCTTCACCTGAATTTTTTGACTAGAATAAAGGATAAAAGCTACCAACCCTCTGTGTGCCAGGTTCTTGAATGACAGAGATAAAAATACCAGCTTGGAAGCTGCTTATTGCTACATTATGCAGTTACTTTTGAAATAGTTAAAACTCCAAAACCCCAAATAAATAAGTTGGAATATCATTTGCTGAACACAAATTTCTAGATGTCTGCCCACAAGGGAAAGAGAAGCCACTTTTTGTATTTGTTGAACAGAAAATGTGGCATTGCAAAGTCTATGAATTACATAGTGTTCTCCCTGAAAAATAGAATTGCATAATATGTTGTTTTACTACTGCACGTAGTAAAAAATCATTCTTAGGTCCCAAAGCCAGAAAAAACAACACATGAAAGGACAAACTGACTACAAGTTCACTGCTTTGGATATAAAAAGGTATCTGGCATGATGAAGTCTTTTTTAGTCCATGTGGTTTTCATTTGAATTGGTTCATGTAAGGTTCTTTCAAGAGGAGGAAAAAAATGTGATAAATCTCCTTAGGAATAGAGCCCTGCAAGCTTGGGAAACTCGCTGGGCAAGGCAGCTTCTTTTGTTCGCCAAATTCTAGGGGCACAAGAGCCTAATGAGAGCTTAATTAAAATTGATGTGAAAAAATTAAACACTTTAAAGTATTGTTTGGGGGCTTGCAGAGCTCATGCCAGTGAAAGTTGATAATTTTGTGGGTTTGGAATTTAATTAAATTAATTTCTTTTTTTCCATCTACAGAGTTCTGTAGCTATCTCTTTTCTTTCCTTCTATGAAACAAACTGGAAAAACATTGGTAGGAAAGAGCCCATCTTTCTCTTTTCCTCAGTTTCCCTGGGTCCAGGAGAGTGAGTATTTTAGTGTTCATTTCAGAGTTGTTCTCCTTTCAAGACATTTTTTCTACGTGGTCTTCTGCAGGCAAGCATGAAATCATTCTGTTTGAGCTCTGAGCATATGTGCATTCATGCTACGCATCCTTGGACAGAGCACTCTGCTGAGCACAAATTGATATTTTCTGTCTTTCAGCAGGGGCTTTAGCTTGGGCTCAGCACTGTAAATGCAGTAACATGGCTTCCAGTTCAAGGCTGTCATACATCCAACTGGCTCAAGTCTTGGGCAGAAAAACTTGTATTCTGCCTGCAAAAGGCTATGTAGACATTCTCTGATGCTCATTCACACTGAGCTTGATCTGATGCCTGCTGGAATCAGTGATAGTCTTTATACTTCAATAGGTTTTGAAATAAACTTCCTTCAATGCCTTGCAAGAAGTATTTATCACTCAGAACTTCTAGGGACTTCAGTGGGCCTCAGGATGCTCAATATGTAGATGTGTTAGATTTTTGCCATTTCAATTCAGACATCCTTTTCACACAAAAATTGACACTTTTGTTCCAAGCGAATTCCAGCCTGGTGACAGATTTAGTGAGCATGAGCACCACTCACCATTCATCATCTCCAGCCTCTGCTTGGAGAACTTTGAACTCTGGCAAGTTCGTGGGCAAGATTGGAGCTCACTTTGCTTGTAGCACTGCCTGATCAGAGCCTATTGTGCACCAGTGCAAAAAAGGGCTGGGAATCAGTGATGTTACATCAAGCACCCTGAACTTGAATAGTCAGATTTCATACTGTTTTAAAGGCAATATATATGTATATACCACTTGATAAGGTTGCTTGAAAGAGAAATGGCATAAGAAATGAATGTATTTTTTAATGGAGCAGTTTTCTCTAGGCCCTTAGAAATGGCACTCTCCATGGGTATTCTAACAAGGTTTCAATGTCAGGTAATTAATTCTTTGCTTATTTTTACATCAAAAATATTTACTCAAGCTAGAATAGAAAAGTTTAGTCTATTGGCAATGATTTTTTGGGGTTGTTGATTTTTTTTTTCATTTGGCAAAAGAAGCTAAAATAAACAGGTTCTTTTGGGTTTTTTAAAAATGTCATCCTGTTTTGGGAGGAAAACACCCACTTCCTGAAGTGGTTAATCTTGAAAACAGAATTTTGGGACCCCTCTCTTATAACTTTGTATTACAAACCAAATAGAAAAACAACTAGCTGAGTGGTGGAGCCACATGATCAGCTATTTTTTTTGCTAAATTAAGCTTTTCTATGAGCTAGGCCAGTGGATATCAGCTATCTCTGGATATGAATGTATTTGTGTCTCAAGGGAATATCATGGGTATTGTGATGAATAATCAAGCCTCTAGACAGCACAACAGAGACTCTAGCACAACAGAGACTATCTCTTACATATCGTTCCCAGGGAAACCAAACTGAAAGCAGAACTTTCCAAAGAGGAAGCAGCCATCGCAAAACACTGACCAGCTGTAGGTGGATGTGCTTCACAGAAATACTTCTGGATTTTTATCTCCTTTTATCTATTTCTTAACAGTAAATAGATCTTTTAATGCCATTGCTCCTGCAGGTGAATTCAATTCACTAATAAAGAACATCCCTTTCCAGTCACATCAATTTTACTTTTGTATAAAGTCCAATGTAGTCGGTTCAGTAAACACAAAATTCTATCCCTGGGGTCTGAGAGGTATCAGGACAATGAACAAAAAACCCAGTCAGAAGCATTTGTCCAACTAAACTTTTGCAATGAAAAAAATTTCTTCAAATCACCTGCAACTAAGCAATAAAGCTCAAGCACTGCAAATTCATGTATAAATTTGTTCTGTAGTAACCATCCCTACCTCTACACCAAAGCTAGCTTCTTATATTATATGCACTCTTATCTGTGATATTTTCTTTTAGTGGTCTCATCAATACAAAGAACTTTTAAAGCCAAGTTATGTCACTATCAGAGTCAACCCAGAATCTTTTGATCAAATAATCAAATTAAATATCAAAAGGCAATTAAAATTAAAAAGATTTCAGTCTATCTCCAGTTTTCAGTCAAGCATGATGAAAGCATTATTATTATTTTATTACCTTCTATTTTCTTGAATCCTGCCATATGGCTTGGGTGATGTGGATCCACAATTATTGAAGAAGTTTTAACTTAGATCAAAGCATCATTGAATTCAAAACATTACTACTTTCTTTGAATTTCAGCAATACTGTTCCATGGGTTTCTTTCTGACCCATTCCCTTATAGTACAGCAAATTCTCAGTTTACACAACACTTTTTATATCCACAAAGACATGAAATACATCACAAAGAAATACTATTGCACTTAGATTTTTCATATCCTGTAAATTCTTTTCTTCATCTTCAATTAAATGTTCTTATCAGGAAGAAAACATATCTTCCTTTTTTAGTAAACACAGTATTTCATATCCTGGGATATAATGTGAACAGTAAGCTGCTCTTTCTATAATTATTAGTGATAGTTTTGTATTACGTAATTTATACCTTATACAACATTAAAAATCAGCATATTCCTGTGCCCAGAATATTTCTGATTTAGGGGGACATGTGGCAGCAGGTGCACCTGGATGAAGTACAGTAAGTACAGTACAAAACAACAGAAGAGTGGCCTTAAGAGCTCAGTGACTGGTGGGATGAATATGCCTCCGCTGGCTGCAAAGCAAACCAGCTCCATGGGTTCCCAGAATTGTTAGGATGACAAGAAGATTGCCATCCACTGACCTGAATCTCATATTGTACAGATAGATCAGCATTAGGAGGCTGAAGTCCCCAACCTGTCCCCCACATATAGAGCAAATGGAAAGAAATTGATTCCTTAAGAGGAATTCAAAGCAAGATATGTGCTGAAACACTGCTTGCAAAAGTATTTTTGTGTCTCCAGTGATTTTAGGAGGAGTGAAGGAAGCCTCCTAACTTGGACACATAGTAATTAGACATTTGGTGGTGTGAGTACTGCAGTGGTACAGGGACAGGGTAGCTCCATTGCTCCTTTGAGGGTTCAGCTCATTTTTCTCCATTAAACTTCCAAAATTTTTATAGCAAGAATTGTGGTCTTTCTGCACCCTTTATATTTCCCAAAGCCCAGACATCCATCTGCAGAGCAGTAGAGACATCAGACACCAAGACAATACAGAAAAAGAAACCAAAGAGAAGCATGGAGATGCAAGTTGTCATATTTTTGTGTGTGTGTGTGTGTGTGTGTGTGTGTGTGTGTGTGTGTGTGTGTGTGTGTCCATCTGCCATGATGGTTTAGGTATGTTTTGGTGTTGATATATGGTCTGTAGGAAGGAAAGGACAAAATAATTTCAAAAAAGTGTAACACCAATAAGGTGATTGTCGGGGAATGTAATTAAAGGAATATGAGGCTGTGAGTTCTGATACAACACAGTGGAAAGGGAAAGGAAATCAGAGGCATGGGAACATAATGGCTAATGAAGGAGCTTAGAAGCTGAAGCCAAGAATTTAACTTCATAGAAAGTACATCAGGAGCCCAAGTATGTGCTCTCTTCAAGCAGACAAAAGCCAGACACAGTGGGGCTTGCTACGCAGCTTTGGGTCATTATTACATGTTGGTTCCATTATTTCTGTCTTCATCAAGTGTTATTAACTCATCATCACCACAGGCTGCCTTTTTGTCATGTAAAGCTTTGTACTCCGAGCAAAATGTCATTCATTGCTCATAGCTTCCTCCAAGCAGAGGAGCAATAATTCCAGTCCTTTGTGACTGGAAGGATTGTGATGGTACCTGAATTGCTGGAGCATGCTACAGAAGTGTGGCAGATCCTGCCAGGGAGCTGGTGCTTTTGTGGAAGAAAATAGAGCAACAACTCCCTATGTTAAATCTCCAAGATGCCTAAGTGTGTATAGCCAGAATTTTCTTCATTGCAAAACACTGCTAGGGTTTGGGACCCAAATAAAAAGATAGCTCATCTGAACCTTAGTTTGGTTTAAAGTAAAAAGTCTGTTTCATCCTTTATTTTTGAACAAAGTTATTACCAGGATTTTTTCAACATTAAAAGGAGGTTTCAGTGTCAGCTATATAGCTATCTAAATATTCGAATAGTGTCACCAGATTCCATGGGCTGTCCTTAACAACAGATTCTTCAACTTTTACAAGAGCTGTAACTGTAATTTTGACTGAATTTCCATTCAGATGCACTTTAGGAATGGTTTTAGTCAAATTAACTAGGTGCCACTCATCAAATAAATATTTACAAATAGGTATTTTTTACCTGTAGTGTGGGAGAAACATAGCAGACATTCCTAGAAAAATTTCCTGGCTAACTCTTTCTGGTGCCTTTGTTTCTGGCCTTCATTATTAAGCAACTATTCATTGCTCGATAAGCCCCTGATGTCAATTCAACCCTTTCATACTTTAAATGGCTCTGGGCTTTGGTTTAACTTGCAGCAGATTATCCTGTCTCTTGCATTGAGTTTAGCTGTCCGTGGCTTCCTTGCAAAAGCAGATATTTTCTTTGTGAATAAATTTTTCTTCTCTGAGATATTATTCAGCTTTGTGCAAACTGGCACCACTCAGATGGGATGCTCTCTGGGTTTCTTGTGTAATCTGCTCTGTACCGAACACAGGCACCTTCTAGGACACTCATCTGTGCCCTGGGAAAGATGTGCAGTCCCTACCTGCTCGCTTTCTTCTCTCTTTCAAAGAAAGGCAAGGCAAGTCTACTGCTGGTTGAAGTTTTTCTTTTCTCGACTGGCTGCCACACAAGGTTATCAGTAGACTGAGCAGAGGAGTGATGGTGATTTGTTTCCCCTGTCACAGAGCTGTAGCACCAGTTCACCCTCAGAAGATGTATGGCAGGAATATGATGTCCCTATTCCAATGAGCCAGAGACAAAAATCTCTGCAGCACATGACCAGAATCAGCCATTCTGCTTTGTTGTGCACTGCAAGATCTCTCAGAGCAGCTGGATGGGTGTCACAGCTGCAAACTGAGTGAGAAGTACCTGGGTTTGCCTCGGGCATGGAGCCAGACACAGAATCTGACACAATCCCACAATCATGCCCAGTTCCCAAATGCATTGCTCCTGTTAAAAATCTCCATCCCTTTCCTGAAACCCATTTATTTTAGGGAACATCTGTTATGCTGGTGTAACTGGAGGGCAAGTTGTGCTGGTGTAAACAAGCCCAAGGGAAGTTTCATGCTGTCTTCCCACCATGTCCTCTTTGTTCTGCTCCCTTCTCATCCCAGTGACAGCTGTGTCCTGGGCAAAGCTTATAATTTCTGTGGAAAAGTGTGGTATTTTTAGCCTGATTTCCTAATAATATGAGAATTGTGAGATCATGTCCTTCATGTGTTTGTGGAAAGGGCCATTGTAGAAGACTCCTACAGCCCTTACCTTTCCTGGTAACTTTTTACCCTATCAGTCTCAATCAAACATTCCAGAAGATTGAAGAGGTCTGAAATGTCAAATGACTGGTATATCTCCTGAGAAAAAGTGCCATGAAAAGGAAAGCATGGTAATAGCAGCATACCAAATATCAGGCCTCAGAAAATTTACAAAGTTTCTTTTCTCTCTTCTTTGCATCCATTAGAGACAAAAGTATAAGAAACCTAAGTCCTTCAGTCCTGCTGCTAGTTGAATTACTTTTTTTCTGTAAGGCTCAGTGTAAACAAGGATTATCTCACTGGACACTCCTTCCACTCTCACTTGGGTATGTAGACAAGATTGACAGTCCGGAACTGTCTCCAGCAAGCTGTGTAATGACTGAAACATGGGGAATAGTGTGTCACAAGACACTGTTTATGTCTTCTGCTCTCAGTTTCCCAAAGCCTCAATGCTGTGAAGGCCCAAGGCTTACACCCTTGCTTATATTTGGGGTTTGCTTTTTATTGTGTTTACACAATGTACTCCATGTACAGCAGGTCACCTGGCCATGCACAGGAAACCTGACTTCCACTGACAGGTTTTACATTTTCTATCTAGAAAATATTAGTAAGAAAGAGCACCTATCTGACCAAACATTCTTCACTGATACATGCTAAATAGATAGTATGCCAAAGAGCCAGTAATGTTAATAACGAGTAATGGGCAATTCAGATATAATTAGGACCCCCAGCTCATTGAGTCTGACATCTTACTCTGACACTACTTCTTCAGTCTGTGAAGTTGTGCGCTACTAAATGCCTAAATTTCAGTAAACCAAGAGTGTCCTGGAAGTTAAATTAAATATTCAGTTGTCATGAGAGAAATGGCCTTGCTGCACACTGTAAATTCTGAGAAATTCCATTAATGTGTGTAGACAAAATGCTTAGGCTTCACACTATGAAAAACCCCAAAACCAGACAAGGGCAATGGGCAACTTGATCCCTTTGTAAAACTTTGTAATTTTCTAATCAATGCTTTTGCTTGTTGCAAAACTAAATCGACACTGAATTTCAATTTTAAATGGACTGTAAAGACAATTTCATTTTTTTTCTCTTTGTCCTTAGTCTGAAGTTAACTTTAGGTTTGATCAACTCAGAAACTTATTTGCTAGAAGCTACTGGCAAGAGTGATGAAACATTGTCATGAATTTTCATGTTGTTCCATTACATTCCATCAAAAATGCTGAAAAGGTTATCCTGTTGCATTATGCTAGGATTCCTCAGACAGGCTATGGAATCTCTGAAACGTTCTCAGTAAATATTAGTTTTATTTCCAGGTACAATTTTGGAAGATAACAGTTACACAACTTTCCAAAGAGCAACAGCATCCCAGCAGCACAAATTTACAGCTTTTGGACCAGAGCTATGGCATATGGATCAGAACTGTTTGTGACTCAAACCACAGAGAAAGTTAGGCCTTCCAAAAAAAAAAAAAAAAAAAAAAAAAAAAAAAAAGGGAGATTTTTTTCTCAGCACTGCTGGTAGAAAGGGGAAAAGCGGGCTATCAAAATGACATTATCTTACTGCCTGACAGTAATGTAGACTCTGGGAATTCAGAAAAGAAGGGAAAAATGCATTTAATTGGACATGAGTAGAACTTTTTGAAGCATCAGCTTCAGCTGGGGAGATAATGGGCTGTTGAAAAGCCTCCTTGTGCTGGATGGTTTAGACCTGCTAGGGAAGACATGATTATACCATCTCTCTCTCAGATATCTGAATGTTATTCCTGAAGCCTTTTCTATTTGTTTCTGACGTGAAATTTTACTTTATTTGCCACAATAGGGTAGTGTATAGTCCACCTCCCATTAAGGTCCATGGGGAGACTTAATAGAAGTGGGGCTGGCAAACAGCCCTTGTCCATACTGCATTGTTTGAAATGGTTGCTCAACTTCCCATCTTTGACATTGTTTTCAAACATACAAGCTTTTTTTAATGAAAGGAGTAAACTCAAATGTCAGAACCATTAGATTTTCTTTTATCCTTTGTGAGCACAACTGAAACAGGATATAGCTCTAAAAAGTTGCATAGACCTGTTAAATAGGAAGACTTCTTTATAAGGAAATCTACAGAAAGTAGAGAATTATAAAAAACTGAAGAGTGACAGTATCATATTTGTAGATAAGATGAGTATGTGAAAGAGGGAATGCTAAGGAGAAAAGACCAAAAATGTGTGGAGGTTTTATTAGTGAACAATGTCATTAGAATGATTCATAGTTGAGAAATTTTGCCTTAGAGGAGTTCCTTTGATTCATGGCAAGAATCTGGGAGGCTCCGGAACCAAAGAAAACCAAGAATTAGTCATGGAAAACACCAAAAGTTTAGAATTTCAAACGTAGGTGATTATTCCAAATGTTTTGAATCTTGTAGCACTGTAGTGTTTGATGTCAAATTTCATACTAATATTAGATGTGGACACTCTGTCCCAAGACCATTGAGATAATTTCTGCAGTACTGGACCAGGATGCGTTGTAACTGATTGGTTTCTCAGGGATATTTGTCTAACTTGTTCTTAAAAATTTGCAAGAAAGGAAATAAAGTGGTATTCCTAATCTGCTCCTGTATTTTACTGTGTGTTCTAATCACTGATAAACTGAAGGGATTCTGTTAACCAGCTGTACATCCACCTTAGATGAAAAGATGCTGGACTAGATTTTAATAACTTCCTTATGTGTCATTTTCCAACTCTGCAGATCTTTACAATCACCCTTTCTGTCCAAAGGTGGTCTTCCTGTTGTCTTTGAGATAAGATAAGGCTAACAAATGACCAATGAAAACTATTATTGCTAATTTAATGTCATTGGCATTACTATTCCTATAATTAATGACATTACTATTTTACTTTGTTTATATGAGGGATTGTTGACAAAAGGAAACCAAGAATGAAACAAAATTTTGATAGATTAATATGTAAACCTTAGGGAAGTGGGATTCCATCTGAAATGCAGGCAAACATGAAGAAGTGGAATAGGAATTGTAGTCAAAGCCACTTTCCTGCTCCTGAGGGAAGTCAGGCATCAAGGTAGAGCAGGACTGGGCTGTGTGTCAAGGAAATGGTGTGGGACAAAATGGGCATCTACCAGTCCAAAACATCTGCTTCCTCCCAACATATTTCTCATGAATATTCCAGATTCTGCAAAGACCTACCTCCAAGATGGCCTGACAGGTATAGTTAGTGACAAAGTGGAGAGTTAGCACTGTGCTGCCAAGGAGCACAAATGCAGGCCATGAGAAAATCCCTGCTGAATCGCATGACCTACACAAGTGTGGCATGCCCACCAACACCCAGGCCTGTAACATCCGTTTGTCATCTTTCCAGGAAAATGTTTCCAACACTTTAAAGTTTCCTGCACTTATTGGAGATTTTGTTTTTTGTGGCATTTATGTCCATTTACGTAACTTCTGTAAATCTGTTGCTAATTGTTGTATTTGCTTCTTTATTTCATTTGTCCGATGCCCTTTGAGTGGTTTTAATAAAATCACATATTATGACTAATGGTCTCTGTCCCCCATCAGAGAGTACTTTTATGTCTCAAATAAAGAAGGTTTGACAACTAGACCCCACGCCTTTATTCTTTTCACATCCAAGTCTCCAATTCCACTCTTTGACATAAATGGAGCCTTTCAGGATGGGACAAGGTGACACTCACACTGTGCAGGCTGGAAGGGCATTGAATCCACATGGTAGTCAAGTTTCTCACTCAGCTCAGACAATAATGAAGCACTGAGACGTAGCCTTCAAGATGTGCAAAGGAAATTATAATGGTGTGCTTCTCCCTCCCATTCCTGTATATATCCTCTATCCCTGCATATTATCCATATTATAGCCCATAATCTGCTCAGGTGATAATCACCATTGCTCATTGCAATGGTATATCTGGTCATGAGGGCTTTATCCGACTCAAACTGGTTTTGGGGAAGACAGATAAGAACACAATAGCCAAAGGCTAATTTGAGCAATGCATCCACCTAATCACAGTGCTGGTCAAGGTCCGAGTCAAGCCAGCTTTGGAAGAAATGTTTGCAGTTGATATGCAGATACAACTATGGGTCCATTATCTTCCTCCTTAAACTGTGGGAAGCCCAGGACCCAATGAGGTCTACTGCACACCAGTGGGCTGCATGCCAGGATCTCTCCTGGAGCAGACACAAGATTACTTCTCGAGTCAAAGAGAATCCTAATTGCATCTGTTACTCTGTAAGTGATTTGGCAAGAAACATGTTGAAATTTTGAAATCTTAGCTAGGTGATACAAAAGGTTGAATGCGCATGTATAATCCTTTAGACATAAACTGTTGACCAAGTCTGGGACTAAGTTGGATTCAGCTGCACCTAAACTTCCTTCTGAGAAGGAGTTTAGAAAGCAAGAGGATAATTTCTGAACTTCAAAATTCAGCAGGAGGGTCTCTCTGACAGTTTTGTCTGACCCTATCAACTGTACCTTACCATCAAATCTTGTTAAACTACTGTCCTATTTACAATCAAACTTTGTCAAATCACACTGCTTTATATCAGTTAACATATTGCTACTTATCTCTTATGAAGTGCAACACTCCAAGTGTGACAGAAATGCACTTAGAGCACACTCAGCAGTTACAGTGTATTTGATACATTCTAAATAATTATCCCTCTGGATAGATTACTGTATAACTCAACTATGTCCAAAGATCTAATTCACAAAAAAAAAAAAAGAATATAAGCATCTACAGTGCTAATTGTTACAAAAGCAATGTTACTGAACAGTGCTGGTTAGATGGGACCAGAGATGGCTCTGTTCTTAATAAGGCTGTTTGAGGAAAAGTTAATCCACAAGTAGCTACCCTTTTTCATTTCCTCCATTCTCCTCTGTCTGAAGCCAAATCTGCTTGGCACTACAGCAGCTGGCTTCCAAGATAAGGCTGTGAGATCCTGCAGAAGCATGCTATGGTCTCTGGGTATGCACAGGAGTCAGCAGCTTTCTGCAGTGAAGGGACCCCGCTGTAGCGGCTGATAGTGACTTGACAGTGCTGTGCACTCCCAGACCTGCTCCTTATGCAAACCCAGACTAATCACAAAAACATCACAAAGAGAAATGAGGAAGTTTGAAAGGCCAATGACATCAAATTCCACAATTTCAGTAGCTCCTAGCATAACCCTGAGCAGTGAGAATACACTGGCCCCAGAAACAAGTCTGGTATGGTGGCCCAGAAGACCGTATTAGTATTCCAAAGAGTGTCAGTTCAATATTTACATACTGATTAAAAAGCAAATCAGTAACTTCAGCCAACAAATTATTCTAAAATATCTATTGCCAAAGTTTATATGCAACAGAATTCTAGATTCATCTCCAGTGGTCTGTATCCATCTCACTTAAGTAACATTTTTAAAATATCTCCATTCACATAAGGCATTTTTATATAGATCTAAAATATTAAAATGTTGGACAAACCCTTACAGTTCATAATATATTGGTGGTTTTGTCTCAAAGCAACACAAATTATAACATCAAAACACTCATTTTGATAATATAGAAAAAGCAGAGATTTTAATTTTAGTCCCTCAATAAGATAATTATACCTGCTTATCCTGGAATTCATTTGAAAGTTTATGGTCCGAAATCCTAATCTTGACATTTCAAAAAAGTAATTTAAAAATAAATAAATATGCTTCACCTTTGCAGAGATGCAAGTTTCAAAACACGAAACAAATGGGGTCAAAAATCAAATAGGAAAACTTCTTCTTTTTAAAATGAAAAAAAAAAAATTGATGGTAACCATTATTTTGGGGCCTGGATCTTTATCTGAATACCTGTCAACTTGGAGGAAGGAGATTTCTTTCAGAAGTAAGTCTGCATGCAGGTGTGTGTCTTTCTTTGAGTTCCTAGGCCCAATTTCATTATAAATTACAGTATGTTTTACTTTAAAACAATGCTTGGAGGCAGCATTTGAAGTAATTTGAAGCTGATCAAAGGTCTGTGCTTGAGATATTTCAGTTTCAGTATTTACTATTGTATATTGAGAAAAATATAACTAAAAATCTGTCCAAACTCAGAATGAGATAACTAGCATATAAGAAGAAATGTTAGTGAAAAGAATATAATGAGAAAGGACAAAAGAAATATTTTAATTCACAGAAAAATACCACTGAGGTTTCCCAACACTGATAAATGAAATTTGCTTTGGGTAAAAAGGAAAGGAAGAAAAATAGCTTGTGTTGCTGGGGTGGATAAGAACAGGTCACCCAGCACAGGCATTCTGCACCAGAAGGAAGAGTTTCTCTCAGTCTTGGCCTTGGGTAAGCTGCAGAGGCCATTCAGTTAGCCTGACAAACTCATTTAGAAATTAGAACAGCTAAAAAGCATCTGGAGTATGATCTTATTGCACTAATTTTTTTTCATAACATCGTTGCAAATTCCACATTTGCATTTTTCAAGTAAACCTACTTAAATTCTGCCTCGCATGAAACCACCTTTGCATCACATGACAGACACGGGTGAAGCAGTCTTTAATACCAATCGTGCCACTTTCACTCTTGCAGTGTCCTGGAACAGGTCCAGCAGGTTAAGAGAGCAAGAGTGTGCCTCTGGCTGTGCTGTAAAGGCCAGCAGAGACATTAGCAACGTGGGTGTCTTGTGCTGGGGACGTCAGGGCCACCAGCAAGTCTGTGGCACACAAGAGTGCTCTTCACAGCTGTTACCCACTGGTGCTCAAGGGCTCTTGGTGCAACAGAAAATAGAAAGAACAGAGCAGTCACCCCACAATAAGAAATGAAGAAATGATGAAGAGATAGGCCCTGGAGTTAATAAAAAGTTTACAAGAGATGATGAGATGGCAAAGATGAGGAGGGGCAGAAGGGAAGAACCAGCCTACACCAAGGCAGGCTTGCATGAAGACAAACTGGAGGAAATTTCAGAGAGCAAGGGGAGGGGTCTTGTAGGACCAAGGTATGAGACGGGAACATGAGGCTCATTGTCACATGGGACAATCCCATGAAACCGAGCAAGGTACAGAAAGAACTGAAGATCAGTTTATATGATGGAACTTTATTTCTTTGCAGAGCAAGATGTCAGTTCTTAGCAACCTCGGGCAGTTTGAGAAGTGACCAACAAAAGGTGTCAGTGATGAACTGAACTGTGGGATACCTTCTTAGAGAGAAACTTTACCTTACAGGGTAACGCCTTGCAACAAGGCACACCAGTTTCTGTGGAACAGCATTGCTGCTTAGAGGAACTTGTAACAAAAATTCAAAAGGAGATAAATAGGACAAGCTCATGTAATTTCTCCACTTGATTTCAATGTACAGGGAAATTACACAGAGAACACAATGACAATTGATAAGAAACTATAAGATTTCCAGCAGAAAGAAATCACTGAGGAGAATTACTGTGCAAGCATGTAGCCTGCCACAGGAACTATATAATAAGAATTAATTTTAAAAAGCCCAACTGAAGCATTCACATAGTAAATGCAACCAGCTTGAATAACAAAATAGAAGAGCTTTAGTAGTAGCACAGGTTGAGAAACTGGATATTATAACAAAAACCAGTGGGCCTACACTCATGACTAGAATGCAGGTGCTGGAGAATATACACAGTTCAGTTACCATATGATCAGATTGGTTAAAACAGTTGTGACCATCTTAAGTTAATTATGTGGTATCCTGCAGAATGAATGGTGAAACAGAATCCTTTTGGGTCTAAATCATCCAAGTGAAGAAGAATGAACAAAATTATGTTGTTGCAGTCCTGGGAATCAGCCATGGGCCAGTACAGTAAGAGCGGGGAACAGAGCTCTTGTTAACATTATTAAAGGCAGAAATCTGACAGGGAACAGTCTCATTTGGGAAGACCTTAATTTCCAGATAGAGGTTGGAAAGCAGCTACAGCTTTCTGCCAGGTGCAGTAAAAAGGTCTGGAGTCAATTTCATGAGGCTGTAAAGAAATATAACAAAAGTAAACACAACCCAATCTTTAAATGACCCCAACTGAGCTCCCTCTCAGAAATTTGTGAAGTTAAATTAGCCACTTGGGCACTTAAGAATGAGCAATATTTTTTCACTCACATGCCCTGACCTGTGGAAAAAAATATTTAAAGAAAAGATATATAAAGGGAATAATTTGCTGCAGGCTTCAGTAAGAGCAGTAATGTTGACCACCAGGGTGAAACTGGGATCAGCAAGAATGGAAGAGGAAGTAAAATTCAGAATTTAAAATAGTCTAGTTCAATATCACATGTTCTGTACTCCAGAATTTATCAGAAACAGGAAGAGAGGAGAGGAGAGGAGTGGAGAGGAGAGGAGAGGAGAGGAGAGACCAGTGCCAGGCCGTTCAGGTTTGCCCCTGTTCTTTGAAAGATCACTCTTAGTGTTGAGTGTGCAAAAACGCCTGCAGGACACTGCATTACTACAACACAAAAGCTACGGCCTCTTCTTTAAGGAGATTACAAAGACTTTTCAGGCATCCAGACATAAGATTATATTTAATTCTTACCTTTCACAACAAATACTTCAACATAGCGAAAACATTAAAGAATGAAACTGCTATGCTCAGTAGCATACTCAGTTACTTCCAGTATACTCTTAATATACTGGGATGGAGGGAGGGACCCTGTTATATTTTAAAATTAAACTACTAACTTATCATTAAGGAACATCAACCACTTGAGGTAAAGTTGGAGATGATAAAAAAATTAAATGAGAAGAACTAGAATTAAACCTAAAACACTTCTGGAAGACCATACTTCTTAAAAAAGTCTTTACTTCATGGCTGTGACTGCCCTTACAAACAATGCCTCTTATATGGCCAAGAAGCTCAAATTCGTGGATCTCATCTGCAGTATTTGTTATTACACAAATTGTTTTCAGGTGACTATCCAATTGCATCCATAGATTTTTACCTAATAGACCTTCCCACACTATTTGTTGAAGTGTTCCTTGATCTTCATCACATGGCAAATAATCATCCAAAGAAAATATCTTATGTTGTTTTTTGTGCCCACCACATTCTAAAAGTTCTTATTAAGCTTAAAAATAAGTTGATATAAGCCCAGAGTGTGATCAATCATTGCAGAGCCTCAAAGTATCTATGTAACTGTTTATCTCAAATCGGGCATTGTTTTTGTTTTTCTAAGAGTCTGTTCTCATAACAAATTAATTTCTAAAGAGTCTCAGGGAGTCACAAATTTCTGAGACTGATGTTTAATTGCTATGTAATGAAGTTCAAAAGTAATATTGATATAGACTCTTAAAAAAAGTTCTTAAAAAATTTCAGTTTAACTGGATATCGTTCCCACCAGAAAATTTGGTCATTGTGTATTTGCTAGTCATGCAAAATCAGGACTTATTTTCTTATATGTTTACTGAGATTCTCTCAAGAATTTATCCTTCGGCATTTTCTTGCCTATGACTGCATGTTCAAACCAGTAAGAGGAGAAAGAAATAGCAGGTTTAATATTTGATATGTGCCAAAACACATTACGAAAATACAGAACTAAATGAGACTCGGGTAGTGCAATGTGAATATCCAATGGAACTTAAAGGCCCAGGACAGTAACTGTACTTGAGCAAATACTGTGGGCAATCCTGTTTTCAGCCCCCAAAGAAAATTGAGACAGAAATTTGTTCTTTTGTTTGAGGAAATTACATGAAAGTTCCCTACATAGATGTTTCCCTCTGGGTTTAAAATAGGCCTAAAAACTATCTACCTTGAACACAAACAGTTTGTCTGGAATCAGATCCTCTCTTCACACAAGCCAAGACATTTCTTAGGGTCAGGGTCTTTACCTCATGCTCATCCTTTAATGAAGGTCTTGATTTATTGAAGCATTGCTTTTAAGAATTTCCACTTGATATATCTGTATGATCTGGACAAGAACTGATGGACACATCTGTGAAATGCAGCTTGTCAGGAAATGCACAATTAATACAAAGTCCTTCAGTAGGAGTGACCTGTTTTCGGTAAATAAAATTTCAAGGTCATGATAGCATCCAGCTTTTTCTTCTACTTTTTTACCTGGTTTCTGTTGACAACAACAAAACAATAATTTGAGAGTTGTCATAAAATTAGGAAATGTGGATGACTGCCAAACTGTAATGAACAAATTTCTATGTTGTCATTGCCAAAATTTACAACTTTCTTAATTAGGAAAGCTATTGTGTTACTTACTATTGTGAGGTGACTGTGAGAGGTTTAGGCATGACTACCACAATCAAAACAAAAGTCTTGTGTTCTTATCAAAGTTCACTTTTCAGAAAGAGATCATCCTCCACCTTACCACCAATTAAGCTTTTTGCCACAATTATGCTCTTGCAGAACCTTAATTAATTAACTTCTCTTGTGACTTCAAATTAAAGTTTATAATGCAATATTTCTTAACTATTTCTTTGGTACTCCAAAATAGTTTTTAAATTCTTTCTTTTTCCCCATCCCTGTGTTTACCATTTCACTGTGCCCAAAAGAAAGCAATCTCTCGTATAAAACTGGGTTTCTATTCCTTTTGTTCCTTCACTAATAATTTTCTTCATTGTTCCTCTTCCTCAATCTTGAACAAATTTCTCCAGATTTGAATAGAGCACTCAAACTAATATTTCCACAGATGTTCTGTCAATGACTTTGATACTTGTCTAACCTTTTGCAAATTCCCAATGCACCACTGTACATGTGTATTTTAGTAACTGTTTTGCATGGACAGCACGTAGTCCTCTTGCACTGGACAAGTGTTTCTAGATCTTTCTCACAAACATTTAACTGCTAAGCTCCGAGTTGCTACCAGATGTTATCATTACTGTTTCCTTAGGTTACTTAGTTGCATCTGTTCTCCGCAGGACCTCAAGGTTCTCTTGTGCTTTAACATATGTTGTGTTAGTGATGCTTCAACTTTGGATGATTGGGACTTTTATTTTAGCATAAACCTAATATTTTTTCCAAATGGGAAGACTGAACTGATGTCTTTATATAGGATAAATCCCTAAACAAACATAATAAAACCGTAAACTGTTGTCAGTAGTAACTCTTTGTAACACTTGCCACTTTTAATGGCCAACCTTTCAGAAGTATTTGTTGATGACCCTCTGCAAAGCAACTTCTCGTGTTCTTCACAGTTCCTGCAAAGAAGCCTAACCCCAAGGAAAGATAGAAGAGATATAGTTTAGAAAAAAATCTGATAGAAAATGCATAAAAGTATTTGGTTGGTTTAGTATATCTTCCTTGGGTAAAATTCAGCTGTGTTTTATACCTTTTTCTCTTTTTTTCTGTATCTTTCATGTAAAAATCCAACTCAAAATAGTGAATCTACTTAGGCTGAGAAACACATTGATGCAACTATGTTATTTTAAAAACTACAGAAATTCCTCCAAACTGTGCTGTGCTGTACTGTACTTTGGCACATGGATGCAGTGGTCCATTCAGAACTTTAGGCTCTTTACACATTCAGAGAGAACATAAACCTTTAGGCACTCACAAGAGAAAAGGGTGGCAACTGGGCACTTAAGAAAAGAAATGGAGATCCAAAAAGCTTTACTTGGCTGATATATAACCCTGGAATTATATAACTGAAGTTAAACAACAGTTCAATAACATGCCAGAGAGTTTTTGCAGCTGCACCTCTTAACTCAGAGCACCCTTCTTCCAAGGGGCTGGGGGGCTGTCATTGCAATGCAAAGGCTAACTGTATCCATTCTCTGATGGAATGAACCAGAACTGGTATTCTGATGCCTTTCTCTTCCGTGCATTTCGAACAGAAAATTTTCCTAGGTAGCATAATGACATCATTTGCCTTTTCAAAATACGTCTTACAAGGAGCTTTTGTTTGTTTGGAGAGGTAGGGTATGGCTGATGTGAGTTTTCCTCCACTCCACACATTATGTTGCTAAGTGACATTTGGCAATGAATATTGCATGTTGCTCCTGTTTCTCTGAGCCAGCAGCATTTTGTTGCTATGTTCCAGATGTCAGTGTAGTGAGATGTCATCCCCATAAAGATCTACATTTGAACTGAGGAGCATGAATGATTGGCAGTGTCTTCAACAGCTTTGTTGGTATCAAAACTGATATTAGTTATGAAACTCATTTTATTGGCAGCTTCTAAATAGAATTTCCCAAAGCTTTTGAGGTCTTTTATGTTTTGAATAATGGGACCAATATAAATCTACTTTTAAAGACATATATTTCCTGAAATTAAAAAAAAAGGAAAACTTCTCTGTCCTTTTTAAAAGTCCTGTTTTCAGTACAAAAAATAGAAAATTTTTAGAAATTCATAAAAGACATGCACACACTGCAACACAAAAAAGGTAATGAAGACAGCTTATATTTCATAACCATGCTCTGAAAATAAGCACGTGGGTAGATATTTTGATCTCTCTGAAATTTTATATATGATAACTATCTCATACTGTGAATTTGGCTCCTTATCCAGATGCAAAATATTCTACTTTTCCAACTCTTAAGCAGCTTGGGGCATGTATAGTATCTTATGCAATGAATAGCCCTTTATTTAAAGACATATTCATAGACACTCACAGTCCTGTGACCCAACGTGCATGGTGTGATTTCTAAAATGCTCCCATGCCATCATCATGACATAAACAGTGGATCAAATAGTTGTACTTCTCCAACATCAACCTTTGCATTACAGATATGGGGCTATCAGAAAAAAGACAAGCAAGTAAAAGAGTTACCTGAATGCAGAACAAGGGTTATTTGAAGTCTTGACTGAATCCTTGGATCCTATCCTTATACAGAAAGGGAAAAGAATGTTAAAAGGTGTCATTTTGCTTCATCTTCCTGGCTACATACTGGCAATTCAGTCTCCTTGCTTTTTAAGCCTGTCCTTTCACACCCTCTTGGGAGGTGGTGCAGTTTCCCTCAGGCTCTCTCACACCATACTCCCAGTGCATATACTCCATTATTTGACCTGTCATCCACAGGTCTGTCACAGGTGGCAAAATTGCTGCTGAACTTTATATTAGATGCAAGAGTCAGGACACTCAGACAAGTCTCAGGGAAGTTCTCAGGACTTTAAAGTGTAAAATGTATGCTTAGCTTGGCACCTGGAGAGCAGACCTTTTCATTTCATCTCATTGTTTGTGGTCACGAAGTTCAGTATATGAAAGTGTCACTTCTGCCAGACCAGGGCCCCTTAGCTGTAACCTAGCCAAGAATACATAACTGGGCAGAAACATCTTCATGCAAAATGCTTTGGGGAGTCTTCTTTTCCTTCTATTGCCTCTAGATCTGTAACAGATGACAAACATATCCATATCTCTTTGATCACTACGAAAATAAACGTGTTTGTCTAAAATCTACCATGAAGCAATAAAAGAGTATTTTAAATGTGCTCAATGCAAAATCTTATCAGGAAGGAAAGTGGAATGAACCATTTGCTTCATGCTCTTTTTCTATAAAAAGTCTTGTTTCTGGGAAGAAACTGTGTTTAAGAGAGCAAAAAGGTACATAAATTGACCAATTTAGCAGCACTGGTCAGATTAGGGATACATAACAAATTCTTATTATCCTGATTTAGAAAGAGATAAAATGTTCTGTTTTCATGGAAAACAACATAATTTAAGTGAAGATAATACAAATTAATGGTTTAATAAGAGAAAGGGAGAAAAGGGGATTGCTGAAACTGTGACTGCTTGCAGACCAAAATACCTCTCTTGAAATAAATGTGGTGATGGATTGACATTGTGTGGCTCATGGTAGGGATTGCTTCATAATTTGTACAGGTGTTGCAATGCAAAAGGCCAGCCTATGTGAAGTGAGCTGTTGCTTGACCTACTATTAGGTGATTGCCCAAAATTTAGTCTTTAAATACACCAGTGAAAGTCATTGGTAAATGTATACTTGCTCTTACAAGCAGAGGTGTGTAGAGTCTCTCCTGAAAAGCCTGATTTCTTCTGTCCAGTTAGAGATTCACACCTTCTGCTAAGGGCTTTGTCTGTTTAGTTACTGGCATCAGCCAAAGGATAATTTAATTCTGAAAGCTGACCTTTCCAAAGGAAATCTGAAACAACTTCTTTATCCATTTTGGGCAAGAGTGGTCAATAATTCACCCTGTCAGAAAATCAGCTTTGTTTCCTTTGATTTTTTCTGGTTTAGGGTCTACTTTATTCTTGCTATTTTGTCAAAATTTCTCATTTCCAACTCCATAATTGCAAGCCACAGTGCAGCTAAAGAACAGCTCTTGGCCAACCTCTTTGGAAGATTTTGTTCTGCTGTATGGATTACCTTCATCCAGCAGTGAAGCATACCATTCAATATATGTAAATGCCTGTAGGCAATGAGCAAAGTGGTAACTTTAAGCTATAATTGTGCTGTACTGCTGTTTTCTCTCCATATTACTATTATACAAAGGAAATGTTTAGATCCAAAACCTGACTCTGCTGTAGAGTGACCCCTGGGACCATGGAGTTAATACAGTTCTTAGTGCAGGGATTGGATGGGATAAGCAACCTATGGATGTCCTATGGAGAAACATCAAATCTTGTGTATCTTGAGGTTTAACTCTGTTAAAGCCTCAAAGAGGAAATGGCAGTCAAGAACCATCTTTTTAAAACAGATTATGACTGGATTAAAGTGACCTATTATTCAGAAAACTTAATTTATTCAGGCTTTGCACCAAGCTAAAAAATCACAGAAGTGAATGAGTGATTTTGCATCAGTGTTTAAGAACTGCAGTAAACTAAACTGTGGCTAATAGATTTTCTAGGTATGACAGCCAACATATCATATTATGTTTGAATTTTAATAATTTTATTCAAATAACTACTGGAATAAAGCACTTATAAATTGTAGCTGCTATAAATATTGTTGTATTGTAAATAGACTCCCTGTTCCTAAACAGACAAGTCAAGCGAGGCCCATATGAGTCAATGCAATAATAATACCTCCACTAAACTTTAGATGCTCATTATTTTTAGAATTCAAGTTTTCCATCCCTTGAGAACCTTATTCCTACATCCTAAATCAAAATCACCAAACACATCCCAAGTTTATTCTTTAAATATACCCTTCATTCCTTCAATACTGACAAAAAGAACATTGCTTCAAAGCCGAGCCAAAAACCAAAACAGTACTTATTCCAAAAGTGAAGTGAGGGAAATAGATTCTTGTTCAGGAATTTGTCCAAGTAGAATTGAGTGCAGTACAGCTGCAACATAATAAAAAGCAATGCTGGAATCCATGGCTAGCCTTTCCTCTGAGCTACAGACAATGCCAGAGCTCTTAACTCTTCAGAGACTCCTTGGAAAATGTAACACAAGGGTCACCTGGCCATTAAATCCTAGAATATTATGTATGTGGCTATGTAAATTCTATGTAAAGTAGCTCTACAATCTACCAGAAATCCAGATGAGATAGACTTTTCATAGACTGAAAAATCTGAAATAACTCAAAGAAATTCAAAGATAAGGGAGACAGTCAAAGAGATGGGAGATAGTCAAATAGAGACATAGACATCAGTTCTGTTTGAGTTTAAAATTCTGAGAGGTAACTGTTTGACATGTTTGGCCATAGTGCATGTCACCACACAGGATGAAATAACATAGGCGCTCTCACTGTGGGTCTTCATAATTTATTCCTTGTTTGGTGAAAATTTCCCTGAATCATTTTAGTGTGTAATGAAGGTTATGTTCCAAGGCATTTTGGAGGAGTAAAAGAGCAAAGGAGGGAAGCAAGAGCATTTGAGGTGGAACGGCATGTTACGTTGTTTGTTCTGTCCTTTGATTGTGCCTATTTACTTAGGGCATCAGATGCTTTGGTTTGCCTTTCTCTAACATGCAATTATTGTGGGAAAGCTACGTCAAATAAGTGAGTGCTTTGCTTTGATCGAAAAGGCGATGAAATATGTGGTCATTCTGATGTGTTCTGGGGCTAAGCTCCCCAGCACAGCTGCTGATCAAACTCCCATGAGTCCCACAGATAACTCAGATCTCTGGTACAAGGTTGTTTTAAGGAAAATTTATTGATTCAATTGATAGAATTGGTCTTAGAATTCATTTCTCCTGAAGGCATGCCATATCCTTAATTTCATTTGGGAGATATTTGTTGGCACCTGTAACAAACTTTAACTGCAATTTCAAGGTCCTGCTTTTGACAGGCTTTGGGAGGTCTTGTAAATATTTACCACAAAGGGACTTGAATGAAAGAACTTCATCATCAGGACTAAATGACAGAAAGTGCATATTTCAGCAATATGCACCGAATAAAAGGAAGTGAGAGATGTTTTTCCTACAGGAATTTACTACTTAGGTATTCAACACAAATCTGAAATAGACAAGATGGTGTCAAAACACATAGAATTCTTTCAAGTTTAGCATATACATAGTCTTTACATTTCAGTGGCTGGCATCAAGTAGTCTTTAACTGGGAAGTAGCACAACTTTTTGGGAATAGCTTTCAGAAATGGAATGGAAATGAAGGAATATGGGAAAAAAAATCTTGATTTTGTTTATGCTGATCTGTTCATGATAAAGACAAGAAAAACTTTGTCATCTGCTGGTAGAATAGAAGTGTTGATGGTAGGCCAAAGGGATTCCAGGCTTCCTGAGGATATGAACAGATTTCGTTTGGAACTGTAATTTGTTTCTTAGTCTTGAAGTGGGTTTTGGCACAGAACTCAGACCATCAGGGATGTAACTCTGACGCTCAGTGATCCTATAGTTTTGTGCTTCAGAACTGCCCTTGAGTGTTGAACCTCCTCCTGCTTGGACTGTAAATTGTCTGTTCCACAGCACAGCCTGGAACCATTGCTACTTGACTGGAGATAAAGTACAGAGTTCTTAGAATAATGGTGGAAAAAATACTTGAGGATGAAAAATATTAAAATAAATTATACTTAACTTCAACAGAAAATAACAGAAGGTCCCATGTCTGCCCACAGTAATTACCTATCAGATATACCTCTACTCATGTTGCTCCTGTTATTATTATTATTAATTTTATAACTATAGTTCAAAGAGATCAAAATCACATTATGTTTGAAATAGAACCAATGAGAAACCAAGGCCATCCTTATCCAAGAGAATCTCTAACTGGGACAAAGAATTCAGTTACACATGGACAAATACACCTGTCAGGTGCAATGAAGACATTGGTCTAGCTGAGGGCAAGGTTATGCCAGAGTGCACTGTAATTGAATGGTCAGGAGTCCAGACGATCTGGAGATGCTTACATACAGAACTCTGGCTCATGAATATCATTCCAACAGGTCAAGATATCTGTCACACATGATTTGATGATTAATCAGAGTTACATACAAGATATAGATATGGCAGGCAAAGAAGGAAAGAACGGAAGAAAAAATAGAACCTTCTTTCTATTCAACTGTGCTATGCCAAACCCTATCTTGCTGTAGTACTTTGAAAGCTGTTTTAAATTAACTGTAACTATTTATGCAGCTACAGTCTACAAAAATTTTAACATATGTAAGACTTTCTGTAAAAGGTGCTATATCATTTATCATTTCTCTTCAGAACACTTGAAACTGATTAAACATTTCACTTGAGAAGCTACTTCATTTTATTTTGTATTTTAATTTATTTCACTGCATAATTAATTCATAATCAAGACTTGTTTTGATTTTCCTGACTGTATTTTAAAACCAACCGTGAAGCAATAACTTGCGGATGGCTTGCAAAATAGTAAAATGTGTTCCATTAAGAAAAAAATGAAGTTAGTATTGTGCAAATTTCATGCACCACAGAATTAACCATTCTTTAGTAAGACTTCTGAAAGTATGATTGAAGCATCCCAAAGATCAGGTGTTGTGAGATGGTGGTAAAATTTTAAGGTCTACAAAGTCAAGAGAACATGAATGACTGCACAAGCACAAATGACCATTTTATCTTACATAATTGCCTCTTAAAAAAATTGACTGGACATTTAACATAGTTGTGCTTGCCAAGTTTTTGAACTTTTGACAAATGCATCTCCTCCAAGAATACATGCTCCTTGCATTGTTTTTTAATAAAAATATATGTAAATCTCATTCAATTTAAAATTATGCAACAAAATGTCATCCCATTTGTCACAGCCCTTGCCCTTATTGAGACTGTGCACAGGCAGTGTCTAAAGTTAAAATCCCTTTTGATTTAAAAATAGTGTTTCATTTCTTCTCATGTTAAAAAAACAAACAAAACAAAACAAAACAAATCAAAAATAACAACAACACAAACAAAACACAGACTAACTTTTGCCTCTAAGTTTTGTATAGAGCTGATTCTTGCCAGAGATCTTGGCAAGTGCATATCTTCCAAGATCACGTGCTCAGTGCCATTTATCCATTAGGCTCGCTAGAAGTGAGCAAGTATTGTACCGCTGAGTCAACAGACCAATAGAACATTTCTAACTGCTCCAAAGAGATAATTGACCAGCTGAAAGTGTAAGGTAACACCAGAACTGAGATCACCAAGTAATGTGATCTCATACTGAATGTGGGTGTTTTATTTGTTTGATTTCGGGGGGTGAGTTGGAATGAGTATAAGCCAAGTTTTTATTACCAAGGGCTAAGAGTGGGGAAAGGGAGTAGGGGGAGAAGCCCAAAGGAGTAAGTTTAAATAGAGATGAAGCGAGATCAGCCATTTATATGACTTTCCTGTAGAGATATCAGGAGGTTGGAAGAAAAAGAAGGAGTATAGAAAAAGGTCAAGTCCCGCAGTGGATTGTTTAAAACTTGTTCATTTTCTTCCATAATGCTTGGGAAGCAAAGTGAACGCAAAGTCTTCACTGCCTTTATTTAGGTTCTCTCCGGCTTCAAAGATTGGCAAGTTCTTACTATATTTCTACAAAGCAGACTGCTTTTCAGGCAGGTTTTCTCAAGTTCTTGCTTTATGAGTTTTGGAGAAAGATTCTGGCTAGAGATGTTCAGGAGAAAAAGTGTTTGCAGTCTTTGGAGGTTGTTAATTCCTGGAAAAACTTCTGGCAAACTCCACCTCACCAAAATTTCACAGAAAATGTTTGTTAGAATTTGACCAGTTTAAATGAGTTTCTTGTGTCGGTGTCTTTACCTAGTGGAAGTTCGAATCGTGCTTGGTTTTACACACAAAGTCAGGAAATACTGCCAACATATACAGCCCTCTTCTCTCTGAAATATTTTATTTATTTACTCTGGAGTCTGAAGACAGCTTAGAGACGTGTCTCTTGCCAGTGGTATTTGCAGTGGTATTCAGAGAGTTGTCTTCTAATTTTTAGTGTCAATTTGCACTTATTTCTTAGACTCATGTAGAGACACAATTTTTAGTAATAACTCTCCTAACCTTGTCTGAGGTTTCCACCATTGTTCTGCATAGTCATTGAGCTGGCCATCAGCTTCTAACATTAGAAGGTTTACTAAACTCTCATGTAAAACTGCCTTAGAAAGTAAAGAGGACATAAACACAGTGAAATCTTTATTTAAAAATATAGATCAATAAAGTATATCTTCATATGTCGTAAGTTATTATAAGGATGGAGGATGGGAAGGAGCAATTTGGAACAGGAAATCCACACGACTGCTACAGAAGCAAGTTGGACATACCTTTTCCAGGACTGTAATAGGCTCCATAATGAAACTAATAGGGCTTGGACATGGGTTGTGATCTTTAGGTTACTAAGACTGTCGTCTGAAAGCTCTGACCACTAGCATTTTCTTGTTGATCACAGCAGAAATATTGTCACAACTGGCATGTACTCATCTCCCCTTGCATTGAAATAGTCTGAAATGCCCTCTTCCCATGAGCACTGAGGGAGAGGTTTTAAATCTCAGCCTCCATATCACTAAGATCAACATACCAATCTCATTCTTCCCATAGAAGAGGCTCTCTTTACAACCTTATGGCCCATTTGCTGTGTTTCTTTCAATTTGGATGGAACTGTCATAACTGTGGCATTTTCCAGCAGTGACAGATTTAATTTCTGCTCTTGAAAAGGAAACTACTGGTGAATTATGTCTTGCAACCACGAACCCCATTGATGTTCATTTAGGATGTGAGGAAAGAGCCTTCCAATTTGTCTTTCTGTGTGCAACTCGTAACACAGTGCTCGTAACAGGCAGACAAAAAATGTCACTCAGGTCTGGCAATCTGGAATGACCCTCTGTAGCTAAGGTCCCACCCCTGAGTTCAGACCAGACCTTTATACTTTAAAATAGGATTTTCATCTGCAAAAAGATAATACAGATGCATTTGTGTATATTTTTTTGTGGGCAGCCTAACATATGTCACATTCTGAAAAGCTTACTTTAACGTGTAGTTTGATCATAACTGGAATGAGAACTATGTTAATTTCTGGTGGGCATTTGCAAAAATTATTTTTTAAAAATCCTGGTTTTGAAAACAAAACTATTATTTTCCAAATATTATTTAATAATTTAAATAATAAATTATTCTTGGCTTTTAGTTTATATGAAACACATTAATATAATGGCAAATATCTTCAAGTAAGCCTCATATTCAAAATAGCTTTGCCAGTTGCTAACATCTGAGGATCTGTCTCTTTCCTGCTCAAACACATATTACTTCTAAAAACTTAAAATCCACAAGACAACAGCTCCCTACCAGGAAAATGAAGTATCCACCAAAACGGAAAAAAGAAAGAAAGAAGGAAAGAAAAACAAATCTGCTTCCCAAGAAGAAAACTAGACATTTCTAAAGCATTTCAGGATGACCACACACCAAGTGAAAAAAAAAAGGGTCAAGATTGCCTGCCCCCACAANCTGCTTCCCAAGAAGAAAACTAGACATTTCTAAAGCATTTCAGGATGACCACACACCAAGTGAAAAAAAAAAAGGTTCAGAATGCCTGCCCCACACAAAGGATAACTTCTCTTGGCAGAATAAAACACTATCTCCTTTTGCTAAGACCTACTTACTCACCAGTCAACACCACTTTAACTACTTTACATATTGTTTCCACCTTTCATAGAGTACATCAAAGCTCAACACATACTATCTGCCAAGTAGAATATCCAGTAGATTATACAGATATATATATCCACATATATGTATATATCCACATTTGTGTATATATATGTGTATATATATATATATATACAAAAATACAAATGCTTACAGCATCAAATATTCAATTTTGAGATAAAAACAAAATCTAGGCATTGACAGCAGGTATAGGACAGTGTCCATTCTATTATTCATTTAAATTTCCCACTTTTTAAAGTTTTACGTAGCAAGATGTGGAATATTTGCCTTTCCCATCTCATGTTGCCGGTCACATATATATACATATACATATACCTATGCAAAATGCAGTCATAGAATCTTCAAAATTAACTACTTTGCAATTGTGATTGTTATTTTTTCTGCTTCTTATAGATGTTATTGATATAATTAGAATGTAGTGAATATAAATGGAATAAAAAAGATGAAAGAATCTGAAAAAAATTGCACTGGTTGTCTAGGGTAAGCAATGGAACAAAACAAAGGAAAAGAAAGAAAACCTGAGACTTTAGTATCATCACTTTAAGCTGCCAAACTGTGCCTCCCAAAGGAAAGGGATTTAGAGAGGGATTTGAGGCAAAGCAATGAGGCAGCTTTACAGATATTTTACAGAAAATTTGGCCATCAAAACCACAAGGATCCTTGTCTGGGAAGTTAAGAGGGGGGAGTGGGAGTTTATAATACATGGCAAATGGAAATAGGCATAAAGAGCTTTGACTCTGACAGTAGGTAGTTCTCTTATTGATGGAATAAAGAATCTAACTGAAGGCTTTGAAGCCAGAGATAATGAAACATCCCCAAACTTTGAAGTAGGGATATTGCTTTTTCTCCTGCTTCCTGAATGAACATTAGGGGACCAATAAGGGCTGAGAAAAATATACTACATCGTTTGTCAGGAAAAAAGAAGTGTAGAAGGAAAAGGCAAACTTTTTAACAGGGGTCACAGTGATAGGCCAACGGGTAATGTCTTCAAACTGAAAGAGCATAGATTAGATATTAGAAAGAAATTCTTAACTCTGAGGGTAGTGAGGCACTGGAGCAGTCTTCCCAGAAAGGTGGTGGTTGCCCCATCCCTGGAAATATTCAAAGCCAGGTTGGATGGGGCTCTGAGCAACCTGATCTAGTTGAAGGTGTCCCTGGTCATAGCAGGGGGAGTGGAACTAAATGACAATTAAAGATGCCTTCTAACCCAAGCTATTCTGTGATTCTCTAATTCTGTGATAAGAGTTACAGCAACCTGCATGGCTACAAAGCATTACGTCTTGGAGTCTACAGTTTTGTTAATTTTATACATTGCTTGGCTGTGAGGATCTAGATGATAATCAGAGTAGGGATGTCAACCGCACTAAAGTCCACAGTCAGTGAGAAGAACATAGGGAAAAGGTCTGTGGTAGAAAAATCTGTCATTCAGCCAAATTAAGTTTAAATAGGAAATCATTTATAAAGGTGTCAGACTAAAAGTTTATTTAAGACAGAAGAAGATGGGAGGAATATATTGGTAGATCTGTGAATCTTTAACAAAGATGACAAGGGAGTTTTTGATTGTGGGTAAAATTACACAAGGCTAAAAACCCTCAATTTCTTTACCAAGAACTGGAGGATCCTCCAGAGGATGTATTAAAGAAATGATTAGAGAAGCAGCCAAGGAAAGCCAGACCTGATGAATCCCAGAGAGATTTCAAGGACAGCAGAAGCAGAGAGGCCAAGAGAAGTTACGGTTATAGCAGTGAGTCTGAGATCTGGCAAAGTAGATGCCATTAGATGTTGTGGAAAGAATGGTTTCATTTAAGGGCAGAGGATGGAAGCCAGATTGGAAAAGCTCTAGGAAGAAAAAGTGTAAACAGCATATTCAGAAAGCTTAGAGATGAAAGAACAACTGCAGATGGGCCAGTAGCTAGAGATGGAAGGAGTCAAAAGTCTTTTATTTATGATGTGAGATATTTAACATATGGTATAGCAACTAGAACAGACTAGAAACAGTGAAAACAACAAACGAGAGGAGACCAAGAGGTCAAGGAAAGGAACAACATAAGGGAAGAGAATGGGCACGTGGGAGATGAAGAACTGGGAAGAAAGAGGGTAAGAGGGATGCAAACAGGAAAGAACACATGAAGCATGTTTGTGTCCATGACCATGAAGGATAAATCTGCAAAGCAGGGAAAGGGTCCCACGTTAATAGGAAGAGGAAATATCATGTCACATGTTTAAAAAAAAACAGAAGGAGAGTGAGTGAGTGAGTGAGTGAGTGAGTGAGTGAGTGAGTGAGTGAGTGAGTGAGTGAAAGAGAGAAAGTGAGAGAGAGCGAGACAGAGAAAAGAAAGAAAAGAAAAGAAAGAAAGAGAGAGAGAAAAGAAAGAAAGAAAGAAAGAAAGAAAGAAAGAAAGAAAGAAA
>VZSE01003949.1:47714-64861 GCA_013398275.1 Promerops cafer | reverse complement strand
GCTCGGCTCGTTGGTCTAGGGGTATGATTCTCGCTTAGGGTGCGAGAGGTCCCGGGTTCAAATCCCGGACGAGCCCTTCTTTTTCCACACCCCCTGCCCGCCGTGCCCACCGCCCAGCGCGCTGCAAACATGCCCTCGCATTCCCGCTCGCCACCCCCGCCGCTGCAGCCGTGGCACACCTACGCTCTGCCCCTTAGGAGGCCTCCGGGCCTGGAAAATCACCCCCCAGGTGCTCACCTCCCAGGGCTCTGCTCTGCCCCGCAGTTATCCCCCCTGTTCCAACCCCCTCCCCAGCCCAGGGACACCTGAGGCACCCGCGGTGCCTGCAGAGCCCTGAGCCCCCTTTCCCCAGCTTGGGCGGCAGGGGAAGGCAGCAGACACAGAGAATTTCCCGGAGGGAGGAGAACGCCAGGGCAGAGGCTGTGTCAGGGGGATGTAGCTCAGCGGGAGAGCGCTTGCTTTGCATGCAAGAGGCCCTGGGATCAACCCCCAGCATCTCCATGTCCTTTTGCCTCTCCACACCCCTCCCTGATGAATACGGCGCCACCAGAGACCCCAAGATCCCCCCCAGAGAAACCCCTGGGGCTGCCTTTGGGCATGGCTGACCTGCGATTGCCGCTTGGCACCCCAAGGCAAGCAGCAGGGAAATGCCCGTGCAGATTTCCCTCCCTACCCAGGTGCTGTAGTGTGTGGAAGCACCCAGTGTCCCTTCCCCACGGGGCTCACAGTGTCTCTTGCAGTGACCACTGTCTTTGGGTGACCATTGGTGCTGGGGGGGAGCAG
Organism: Promerops cafer; assembly: GCA_013398275.1. Taxonomy (NCBI): domain Eukaryota; kingdom Metazoa; phylum Chordata; class Aves; order Passeriformes; family Nectariniidae; genus Promerops; species Promerops cafer. Next base: position 64,078 of record VZSE01003949.1, on the reverse strand, counting down.
GCAGAGAGGAAGATGAGGCTGAGGCTGTCGCCTCGGCGCAGTGTAGGGTGGCAGCTGGCACAGCTCTGCCAGGGCAAGGGGAGGGGGCAGCATGTCCCTGTAGGGCCTGGGGACCCCCAAACCCAGCTGGTGGTGCTTACGGGATGTCTTGGGCTCCCTGCGCCAGGGCCTTGGGTCAGCACCAGGAGTGTTCCCAGCAGCAAGAAGAGATGGGGTTTGCAGCTGGGGAACCTCAGACCTGGGGCAACAGTGGGCAGAGAAGTGGGCAGAGGGTCAGGTGGTTTAAGGAGCACTCGGTAGCCACCAGGCCAGTGGGCGCCATGGCTCAGCTGGTCAAAGCGCCTGTCTAGTAAACAGGAGATCCTGGGTTCGACTCCCAGTGGTGCCTCAGCCTGGATAGCTGTTTTTTCCTCCCTGTCCCAAACTGGGGGCACTGCTGGGGGTCCTTGTCCTGCTCTAAGCACTGTCAGTCCCCAGTGCTCTGTCCCCCGTGACTCTGCTCTGGGGGTAAAATGTTTCCTTCTGCTGCTCCCTTCTCTCCTCACTTCGGAGAGATGGCCTGAACTGTTTCCAGAAACCAGTGAATTTGGGGAATAAGAGATACATTAGATGCTGTCTGGACCCCTCCCATCTTCCCTATTACTTCGCACAACTGCTGCAGAATTATGTAGGAAAACCCTCTGGACACAGGTTGGGTGTCGGTGAGTAATGGAGATGCCTGGTGCACGCGTTTTCGTGGCAACAATAAATGCCTCATTACCCTTTGACACCCCATGGACACAGAAGGGAACAGGGAGAGGGGCAAATTAATCACAAACGCTTGCTTGTCCCCCTGCCCCACTGGGACAAGGGCTGCCAGGGCTCTGCCTGCCCAGCCTTGCCCACCAAAGGACACCCTGAACAACCAGCTCCAGTACTGCTGTCTGTGGGCAAAAAAAAAAAATCTGCTAAAAAAAATTTTGCTAAAAAAAGGGGCAGACACAGGGGACGAGGTGGCCGAGGGGTTAAGGCGATGGACTGCTAATCCATTGTGCTCTGCACGCGTGGGTTCGAATCCCACCCTCGTCGGGTCCCCTGGGACCCTCTCTAGAGTGGATCTTTTGGTGCAGCCTGCCCGGTATCCTCCTGCTGTCTGTGTTTTGCTCTGCTGTATCAAGCACACCCCACATCTGCCCCTGGACTGCAGCTCCCACGGGCTGAACCCGCTCCTGGTGGCTCAGGGACTGGCGTGGCCCCTCTGTGCAATGCCCCACGGCAGCAGGGTGCCTGAGCCTGCCTGCCAGCCTCTCTCCTGCCATCCCATCGCCTCTTCTCCAGGAGCACTGAACGGTAGGCAGGGAAGGTCAGGACTGGGCATCCCTGGGCATCCCCAGGGATGCTGATGGGAGCCAAAAGCCGCCCTGGACGTCTCTGCCGTGTCCCAGAGGTGCTTGTTCTGGGCATGGCAGAGCTACTGTGCACTGGCAGCTCCCCCCTGTGTCTGGAGCAGTGCTCACAGTGGAGATTCCTGGAGACAGGAGAGCATGACCCATGGCAAGATGAAGAGGTAAAACTGCCTCTGGAATCCCAGTGGTGTTGCAAGGAGGAAAGCCCTGCGTTTGGCAGTGTCTGTGCTTTGAGGCACCTGGGGAAAGGCATCGTGCCAGTCTTGCCAGTGCCTTCCCATCCTCCCCTCTACTGCTCTCCACTGAGGAGGATGTGGCCAAGCAATGCCATGGCTTCAAGGCAAGGTGAGGACGCTCAGGCTTAGCTGCCCACACCTTTCTGACCTTCCTTGTGGCTACATTTCCTTCCCATGCCTTGGGGAGATGTCCCTGGGGACCAGTGAGGAGCTGCTTCCCTCCATCAGCGTCTCCTGAGCCAGAAACCATGACCAGGCTGCGGGGAAACACCGGCCCCATCCCATTCCACTGCCGTGAGATGCTGTGGGGCTTGGCATGGTCTGCCACCCCAGCAAAGAGGGATGTCCCTGCCTGGACAGCTAGGTGCCCTGCCCTGCAAGGGATCTGTGGGAGATTTCCTGGGAAAAATGCATGGGTTTGGGTCCAGCCCTGGAGAGAGACCAGCTTGCAGCTGGAGATGGTGAAATGGGCTGGGGTGGTGGGTGCAGGGGTGTGGCGCTGCATGGCACACGATGGGACACGATGGGACCTGGGACTGTCACATGATGGGCACAGGCAGCCAGGAGAGGATCCCCACTGATTCCCTTGGGACACCCTTCAATCCTGCCCTGGGACACACATGTCCCTGTCCTGGGGAGTGGTGACGAGTCCTCCTTGAGGGAATGTGACACTGTTGGTGGTGCTGTGGGGCATCAGCCCGCCCAGGGACCTGGTAATTACAGGGATCCTGGGGCAGCCTGGAACTGGATGATCTGGAGCCCTGGGACAGGGCCTGGCACCTGGAGCCTGGCTCTCCCCAGTGGCACCAGCTGGGCTCCACTCCCTGGGCTGCACACGGTGGCCCTGGAGCACCCCGAGTCTGCCCTGGCAAGGACACAGGCAGCCAGGATGCTCCATGCCTGGGTCTGGCTGCATCACCATTCTGCCTTTTGGCACTGGGGTGTCCCACTCATCCAGCAGCCATCTGGGAGTGGTCCCTGGCTGTCCTGCTGCCAGGAGGCAAGCCCTGGGTGAGCGCCTTGCATGCAGACATTCCTTGGAGATGGGATGCTGTAGGTCTGTTGCTGCTCCAAGATGTGCCCTTACCTTTGGCTTTCAGGAGAAATTTTAGGACAGGGGCAAGCTCCCACCCTCCAGCCAGTCCTGGACGCATCCAGCCCTTGGGTTGTTGGAAATCAAAATGCAAAGTGGGGAAATTGGAGTTGCAAAGTGCTGCTGGGGCTGGTGAAAGGAAGGGAAACACATGGATTATTGATCCTGGGCCATGTTTTTTGTGTCCTTACCTGCAGGAAGGGGCAGGGCTGAGGTGGCCACACATTCTGGATCCGTGCAGAAGTTAAGAAAATGGATCTGACATGTTTGGTTTGGTGAAATTTTCTCAGGTTTGAGCTTCCTCCAGAGAAAGTCACATCTCAGGCAGAAAGTGCTCATTCCCTGAAATGAATACGGATTGGAAAATTCAGTCTTTGTTTATCTCCCAAATATCTGTCCTTTCCCCTATTGTTTTCCTTTTTAAAAATTCAATCATTACACAAATCTGATTATCTTAACTTCCTAACATGTGCCTTTTGTTTCCCCTGCTGTCTTTTCCAGGAAAAGGACTTGTTTCAGTCCACAGATCTGCTCACATTCGACAACATTTCCCCTCCGAGTGCCCCACTGCATTTATCCCAAGCATCACTGCATCCATGGATATTATTCTGGGACATGATGGTCCGATGTGAGCAGAACCTCAAGTGCTTAAACTGGATTTCAAAACTGAAACACACCGTGAGGCTGCAGTTCTGAATATCCTACCCTGTGCCTGGAAGCCTGGAAAGGAGTCACCCAGGAAGGGCTGTTTTCCTGAGATAATGGGAGTGCACAGAGACACAGAACAAACAAAATAAAACCACAACAGGCTGGTAGAAGAAGAGTTTAATTCTCAGGCTGTGGGTCCAAGGTGCAATTGTGGCATCAATTTATTATTCAAGAGTGGTGCAAAAAGCAGCACAGTGAAGCTTAAACTAAAACCTCATCTTTTCCTGCTTGCCAAGTCACCATTTAGGAGACTATGAATGATGAACCCACAGCGTCTTCCCTTACTCCAGGAGCTGCCAGGTTGCTTCTCCCTGAAGCCCATGTCCTCTGCTGAACCTTGGAAAACCTGATTTCCTTTTCCCCCTCCCAGAATGATATTAAAAAATAGCTGAATTCGACCTCAGAACCTTGGAAAGACTTTGTTGCCCTGACAGGCAGGGCAGAGAGGAGTCACTAGGGACCATTCAGTGCGATCCATTGAGGCCAAGACATGTCAAGAACTCAAGTGACCCCCCAAACCCCACAAGGCATGTCTTTAACAGGATGCTGGCAGCCCTACACACGCATAGTACATGTGTCCTGGTACTGTCAGGGTTTATTCCAGGGCAGGAGATGTCTGTGCCTTCAACTGGGCTCTGCTGGTGTGAAATGAAAAGCCTTTTTCAAACTTTCCTTGCCCCTAGAGCTCAGGATGGCTCATCATGGTCCTGCTTGGGACCACATCAGCAACCCCCTCTCCCCACTGTGAAGCTGATTCACATTTAAGTGCAGGTTGGGATGTTTGGGATGTTTAGTAGCTAACAGGCTTCCAGCAGAGCGGTCTGTTGTCACACCGAAGCCTGTAATTACTGTAATTAACCCTGTCTTGACGGTGTCACTCCATCAGGAGGAAGGACACCTGTGACTTTCTGGCTCACTGCTACCACCCTATCCAAAGAGAGGGATGGAAGGGCTCTTGGCAGTCAGCTCCCTGCACAAAATCAGTTTAGGTGTGTGTCACCTGTGGGGGTCAGCTTCAGAGCCCATGATCACTTTGCTTGTAAAATCTGGTGTGCCTTCCAAGCAGGGATCATACCCTAGGAGTGAGGAATAATAACAAAAAAAAAAAAAAAAAAAAAAAGGAAAATCCTCTAAGTGCATCCAAACCCGTAACAAATTGCTCATGCTGGGCTAGGTCATGTCCCTCTGTCCACATCGCTCATATCCTCACTCCTGCAGCCCTTCAGCTTTTCTGCCATCCATGAGACACCTGGCACAGGATTTCACTCCAAATGGGTGATCCTTACATTCAGTTTCCATCCCTGGTCTCACCTCATGTGCACCAGGGAGCTGAATCGGTTGTGCTGAGAGGAAGGTGGGGATATGTCTGCCCTAAATTCTGCTGAAACACTCTCCTGCCTGGTGGCATAAAGACCTAAAATGTCCCTTGGCCTTAGGAAGGAAGGTAATTAATGCCTGTAGCCCGAATCATTTCAATCTTACTCAGTATTACATGGAAGCAAAACATGAAAGATGAAAGAGGGAACTGTTTAATCAGTCGGGGGAGCTTTCCAGGAGAAAACTGCTGGTTGTTGGGGAAATTCAGGCTGAAGGCACACACCCACTCCCCTGGGGGGCTGGGCTAGCCTATAAAACTGTGGGGACAGTGCTTGGCCCCACCACCTGCTCCAGCTGCCACCACTGTCACCTCCGTCTGGGTAAGTCAAGACAGGCTCCATCCCCTTCCCCATCCCTCCCTCCTCCCTTCCAGCTGCACAGGACATTGGGGAAGGGTGCATTTCTGCCCTAAAATGAAGAGTGCAAGGGGTTGCAGGATGCAGGGCTTGCAGGGTCTGCAACCACATAATCAATTGCATCCTGCATGATTCTCCTTGCTGAAGAAGAAAAACAAATCAGAACAGGACATGCCTGGGTTGCAGGGATCGATGTGTCCCTGTTTATAGACGGGCATCAAATGTCCCTTGTATTTTGGGATGGGATGGCTCGGTTCCTGTTGTGTTGATTTAAGTGGGTTTTGCTTCAACCACACGCATCTTGTGAGCACCCCACTTGCCAAAGGCTCCCTGTCAGCTCGGAGCAGGGGTGGCTCTGCTCTCTGGTCCCAGCACCTCGTGCCTCCAACTTTCCCAGACCAACCTGCAGCTCAAACCAAACTCCCCTCATTCTCCCCAGCGGTTTATGTGGCAGGGTGGGGGGAAAGCCTTCTTTTGGCGTTTCTAAACCATCCAAACAGCTTGCTCTCCCATGCCTCTAATTATGGGGGGTATTGCGTGAGGGCTCAGCAGGGACAGACCGGCCTCTGCCTTGCCTTTACATCCCGGCTCTGGCTTCCAGGTGCGCATCCTTGCCGAGCCATGTCCTGCTACGACCTGTGCCTGCCCTCCTCCTGCGGTCCCCGGCCCCTGGCCACCAGCTGCAACCAGCCCTGCTTCCGCCGCTGCGGGGACTCCACCGCCTTCATCCAGCCGCCCACGGTCTTGGTCACGCTGCCTGGGCCCATCCTCAGCTCCTTCCCGCAGAACACCGCGGTGGGCTCCACGGCGTCGGCGGCTGTCGGGAGCTACCTGCGCTGCTGCGGCATCCCCGTGGGCTCCCGGGGGCTGCGCAAGGCGGGACTGCTGTGCCTGGCCACCGGGCTGTAGGGTGGCCCCGGCGGGCTCCTCCTCCTCCTGCCCGTGCCAGCGGCGTGGTCAGGAAGGGCAACCAAAGCACACGAGCGAGGCTGGGGAAGAGGAGTGAGGAGGTGCCCCTGGGTTTACCAGCAGCTGCCCCAGGAGGACGGGAGCCACGCGAGCTTGTCACTCCAGACCGTGCCTCTGTACACCTTTATCTCACTAAGTCTTTATATTCCCGTGTTCTACACGGCATTTGCTGCTGGCTGGGCAATAAATGCTTCTAGCAGGCTGTAGATGGCAGATGATAGTCATGGGGTGGTGGGGCCAGGGGACACCTTGTAGGGATCAGCTTGTCCCAAAGTGGGGTTTATCCATTTCTTACTGAGCGCTGGAAACGCACTTGTACTCTGAACTGGTTCACTCTCCTTCTCATTAAAGACTTGCTACATCATAGCCTGAGTCTTCTCTTGTTCCTTGTTCAGGAGTCTGAAGGGGTGACCTCCTCTGCTGGCAGCTTGCTGCCGCTGGGGAGGTTTGGTTTTCACATGAAATGGGGATTTCTGCTGCCCAGCTCTTCCCCGTGCTGACAGAAGTGTGTGGTTTGCTGGGACCAGTCCCAAGGCAGCTTTCTCATCCTGGAAACCTCTCCTCCTGCCCCACGGCAAGCTCCTGCTCGGGGAGGAATTCCCACAGGTGCAGACTTAATGTATTGCCTGTTCCCTCAAGGAGCTGGGAATGCGAAAGTTTGACATTTCAAAATGGCATTTACCCTGCATTTTGCAGTGATGTTTTGGGGGGCTGAGCTAAGGAGGGTGGACATGGAGTCAGGGAAAGAAAGGCAGAAGTGGGATTTTTGGGAGATGGGCTCCTTTGGATGGGCATCCTACACCAAGTTCACTCAGTGTTTAATGGGTGACAGCAAAGAGTGAAAAAGAAGAGACAATAATTGCTTAATGGATAGGGGACACTGGAATCTCTGGAAGATGTCATTAACTGAATAAAGCCTCTTTTTAAGATGCCATGGATCATCAGGTAGAAACTTTTCAGTTGATGGAAGAAGGAATAGGACTATTTGCATAGAGCTTGTGAGTGGTTATAATGAGGGATTATGCTGAGCTTGAAAGCCTATTGGTCATCAAAAGCCTTTGACCAAGCTCAACTGGTTTTATTGCCCAGGAGACCTTTGCAGAGGTGCTCCTAATTTGGAGAAAATGTACATGGCAATTGCTCAGCAGCCAGTGCACCAGGAGAAGGGAGGTGTCCTTCTTCCAAGGACCGCTCAGATATTTTTATCCCAGCTCTGGAAATTGCCTGCAGAGAGATGATGCAAAATTTTGAATAAAAAATGACAAAAAGCTTTGGAATTCCAGCAGAAGTTTTGTTGGGAAGCTGCAGGTCTCTGGGCCTTGTGCAGCTGCCTTCCTCAAGCCTGCTGCACCGAACAGTCCAATAGGGAGCAGGTGGACAGAATAATGACATTTTTATGTAGCTTTGCACTGAATGACTCCACTGGTGAGGTTATACAGATCTTAATTTGTTTTTTTTTTTTTTCTGGAAATCCAATGTCTCCAAGAATCTACACAGGTCCTTGATTTGACTGGAAAAGTGTGGTGTCTTAGTGCAGACAGCTGGGGAAATGAGCGCTTTTCAGCGCTCCCTGTCCTGAGGGTCTGGGGACTCTGTCTCCCATGGGAGCCTTGACTCCAGCTGGGAGCCGTGCCTCCTTGGCTCCCAGCTCAAGAGCAGTCCTGAATTCACCACATTTCCCCCCCAGGCCAGCCCTTGCCAGGCAGGACCCCCCAGACCTGCTGATCAGGCCCTAAATACAGGTTTCTGTAGACGGAGTGCAGTCAAAGGCTCCAGTGAGAAACACAGAGCTACATAACAAGATGGGGATGAAAAATAATGCTCAGCAGGTGGAGGGAAATAGCTGGGTCCTGGGATTTGGTCCTAGCATTACCTACCCATAGCATTAAAAGGATGCAGAAGCATTTTTGAGAAGAGCCTGGAGTATGGCCCAGGTGCCACCCTCTGGCCATGCCTGTTGACATTTATGTCTCCTGCCCACTTCCCATCTTCCCTCAGCTTCTTCATGACCTTGGGGGAAACCTGCTCCCTGGGGTCACTCAGTATCCTCTGGCTCCTGAAGGACGGGTACCTTCCCTCCCTGAGGGTGGATGAGATGGGAAGGAGAGGAGGAACAAGCACAGAGAGCTGTGGTGGAAAAGGGGAGATTGCTGTGAACAGCAAGTGAGTGGGACCATTCATAATGGAGACTTAGCCTGGGGAGGGTTAGGCTGGATTAGGAAAAGGTTCTTCCCCCAGAGGGTGCTGGGGCACTGAACAGGCTCCTCAGGGAATGGTCACAGCCCCAAGGCTGCCAGAGCTCCAGGAGTGTTTGGACAGCACTCTCAGGCACAGAGTGGGATTGTTGGGGTGTCTGTGCAGAGACAGGAGTTGGACTTTGATGATCCTTATGGGTCCCTTCCAATTCAGGATATTCTATGATACTATGGAATCCCCAGGCAGCATGGTGCTGGTGATAGGGCTGGAAGGATTGGTGGTGGCTGGATCACTGGTGGGTCAACACAGCACATCAATCTTCAGCTTCTCGGCACATGAGGGTGAGAAGACAAAAACTGTGGTGCGTCACAGCAGTGGGAGAGGATGAAGAGGCAGATCCACCACCTGTGCCTTTACTGGGTTGCAAAAGGTGTATCCCAGACCAGCACTGGGACTGGGCTGAGGGCAGTGCTGGGAGGGTGAACTGCATCAACAGGCAGCATCCCTCATCCTCCTCACTGGGGCAAGGACTGCTGCCCAGAGCACTCTGGGACACACCTGGAGCCAGCCAGGTGAGAGACAGAGCCCCTGGAGCTGGGAGCCTGCAGGCATGGCGGGCAGAGAGATGGGACTTGTGTGGCCAGTCCCCAGAGGTGTCCAAGTCCAGGCTGGATGGAGCTTGAAGCAAGATTCCAGATTAAGGAAGGGGAGAGGAAGTGGCTGCATGGCCAGGATGAGAGGGAGGAGAGGGCACCACTGAGGAAATCCCACCCCAGAGAGCCATGGATGAAGCACAGGGCAGGGGCTCAGGGTGCCCTCCCTGCCACACCTGGGGAGCCAGACAGGCAGTGGCTCTGCCAAGAGCTCCAGTTCTTCCCCAGGGCTGGAGATCCCATAAAACAGGAAAATAACAGGCTTCCCACACGTGTGAGTCAAGGGGGAAGAAGTAGGCAAATTAAAAGGCACAGGCATGCTGGTCTGGCCCTCCTGATGCTCCCTGGGGGAATGGGGCTCACAAGACTTGCATCCCGCAGCCCTGTTGGCTCCACCAGCACTGTGTCACCCTGAGCCCACATCACCAGCAGACATTGCTCCTGGCTGTCCTACACCCTCCTCTGCTCTGAGTTTTTGCTGTGGAGGGCAGCCCTCAGGGAAAGACTGAGATGAGCGCAATGAAAGTGGAGCCCAGATCCCAACAGTTTGCAGGGTCCTGGGAAGGAATCTAAGTCTTAAACTCAAGAACTGTTTGGTTAAACATTCCGGGGCTGTTAATTCAGGTTTGCTGAGAGGTGTCTGCATATCCCCCAAAGAGGAGAAGGGTGATGTAGTTATGGCTGTGTGGGGTAGCTCCTGTCAGTGCTGGTTACATGGGGTTGAAGGAGCTGGGTGTGTGGTGGGGGGGGTTACGAGACCTGAAAATCATGGAGTGCAGAGTTTCCCTTGCCTGCTCCCCTCCACCCCTCTGTGATATGAAAGGCTGTGGCTGAACCAACCTCCCAGCTCCCCTCAGTCAGCTCAGTTTGGATGGGGGAAATCTTTGCTCTGGCACAGCCACGTGTTACAATTGGCATTGGAGGCTCTCTGCTGTCTGCAAATCATCCCTTTGCACTGTTCTTCCTGTGTGAAGGGGGTCCCCAGCAGCTGGGTCTCCTGCAGCAGCTCATCTTCCCACCTCAGCACAACTACAGGCAGCCCAACTCTCAGGAACTCTGTCCTGAAAAATCCCCCGTGTCCTGCCCTGGAGCTGTGCCTCCATGGCACCCATCGGAGCATCAGCACCCTGCTGACACCCATGGGAGCTGGGAAAAAAGAGCAGATGGGGGAATTTGCTGGTTACCCAGCACTCACAGCTCCTTGTCCCTTGTCCCAAAGCCACACTGGGATCTGTGGGGCTGTGACATGGATCGAAACAGGGCTGGTCCCACATCCAGGCTTGGCAAATTCTTGCAGGCAGTATGGAGCCTCGAGGGTCGGCAGCAAAGTGCTGCAGGAGCAGGGGATGTAGCTCAGCGGGAGAGCGCTTGCTTTGCATGCAAGAGGCCCTGGGATCAACCCCCAGCATCTCCATGTCCTTTTGCCTCCCTGGACTCCTCCCTGATGGATGCAGGGCTGCCAGAGTCCCCTCAAAAGGCCCTGGGGTTGCCTCCTGTCATGGTTGGCCTGGAGATTCCTCCTCAAGGCTGTGGGTGTGCTAGGGCAAAGCACAGCCTCAGCTGTACCCCGAAATCCAAACTGTAGGGCTGGGGAGGCAAAAGGGGTGCAGCACTCCAGATTGTTGGTGTAGGGATAGGTGTCTTGCACTTTTGGGTGCAAGAGATCCTGAGTTCAACTCCTGGACAAACCCTCCTTTGGATACAACCCCTCCTTTTAGGGGGCAACCCCTCCTTTGGATAAAGCCCCGGCTCACCCTTTGTTAGGACAGCTCCTCCTTTGGGGACTGCACCCCTGCTGCTCGCTGCTGACCAGGTGCAGGACGATCAGCCCTTGCATCCCCCTGCAGACAGCATCCCTTGGGGGTGGCTGTAGCACCCCTCATTCACCTAACACCACTTTTGGCACATAAACACGGCCCCTGCAGAGCAAGGAGAATGTGCCCTCCCGATGCCTCTCCTGCCGAAGGGGATGTAGCTCAGTGGGAGAGCGCTTGCTTCGCATGTAAGAGGCCCTGGGTTCAATCCCCAGCATCTCCAGCTGTTTTGTGGTTTCTTTTTTTCCCCACTTCCTCCGCGAGGAGGCGATGATAAACTCCTTTTAACATCAGCTTCTCCCAAAGGCGATTCCCGGCACCAGGGCTGTGCCGCCCGCCCACGGCCGAAATGGCAGCACGGACCCCAATGGCAGCCCCTTCCCCACTCAGGAGGGGACCAACCCCGACCACGGCTGGGCCGTCTCGGGCCCCCCCCCGTGTCCCCTGTGCAAGGCAGCGTCGCCCCACGCATGCCCGGAACCCAGCGACGAGTGCCCAAAAAAGAAGGGCTCGTCCGGGATTTGAACCCGGGACCTCTCGCACCCTAAGCGAGAATCATACCCCTAGACCAACGAGCCGAGCCGGGGCTCACCCCTGTCCCGCAGCCCCGTGCGGCCCGGGACATGCCGGACACGTCCCCGCTGCCGGGCGAACGCGGCGCGGTCCAGCCCGCGGCCAGGGAGTCCCCCCGCCGCGGGGCCCGGGGCTGTGGTGGCCGAGGGGTGAAGGCGTTGGACTCGAAATCCAATAGGGGTTTCCCTGCGCAGGTTCGAATCCTGCTCACAGCGATGGGTTTTACCCCACGCTGGGAGTGCTGGGGTGCCGTCGCGCTGGGGTTCCCAGGAGAAGCTGATGTGAGAGGGTCATTGGCAGTCAGAGCAGCCCCGCTCCTCCCTCGGGAGCAGTTAAATGGCCCAGGCAGGTGCTGCGATGCCCCCGGGGCAGTGGCACACCCGGGATTCTCCAGGTTTTGCAGACCCGGGAGAGATGAGGAAAAGGACACTGAGGGGAGTGGCGTGGGGAGGTGGAACAGTTTCCCGTCTCGCTGAGTGGATGTCCCCTCACCACCCTGCCCCACATCCCTGAGAGAGCAGTGCAGCCCACCTCCCAGAAGCAGTTTTGGGCACCACCAGCCCTCCTTCCCAGCTGCTCGTCCCAGCATCGATATCCCCCCCTAGAGGCACCCCGAGATTCGTAGGGAAGGAAAACAAAGTGCTCCAGTGCCCCGCAGCCTCCGGGCAGGGAAGGGAAAGAGCCTTGGGCATTTCTACACAGGCTTGAGGTGCCAGGAGGCAGTGCCAGGCCTTTCCTAGGGAGCCCTGGCAGCCCTACATCCAGGAGAGAGGGGTCTGGGGAGGCAGAAGGACATGGAGATGCTGGGGGTGGATTCCAGGGCCTCTTGCATGCAAAACAAGTGCTCTCCCACTGAGGTGCACCCTCTGTGCAAGAGCAGGGAGGGAGCCCTGGGATGCCCATGCTGGGGTGGGGATACCTTGGTTCAGGGTCCCTTCCCAAACTCACTAACTTGAGCTGCTCCTGTGTTCCTGTGCTGTAAATAAATTGCTTTAAGGATCGAGATGTCAGAGACTTTGCCAGGGGAAACCTGCAGCTGCACCAGTGAGGAAACCATGTGGTGACTGGATGGGAGCGGAGGCATGTGGGGCCCTCGCTGGATCACCTGGAGCTGCCCAGTGAGGCAGCCGGGGCTCTGTGCAGCCTCTCCCAGTCTGGGAGCAGGGAGGTGCCTCTTGCTGTGGCCGCGAGGTGCCAGATCCAGCATGTGTCAGTGCCAGCCCCTCTTTGCTCTGTAAAATGCCCCTCGGCGGGCCTTTGCAGCAGTTGGAGTGGCCGGTGCTTGTTCTGCCACCTTTTGGTGTGGGGCGTCCTGCAAGGGCGATGTCCTGCGAGTGATGTTTGTCCTCGGCGGCAGCANAGTGTGAGTGCGTGTGTGGTGCGGTGTGCGGGCAGGGCCCGGTGTGGCAGCGTGTGCGTGGAGCGGCGCTGTGCGTGGCCGCGGGGGAGTTCGCGGTGGCCGCGCGGTGTGGCGGGGCAGAGGGGGGCGCGGAGGGGCTGCGCGGGCGGCTCGTTGGTCTAGGGGTATGATTCTCGCTTAGGGTGCGAGAGGTCCCGGGTTCAACTCCCGGACGAGCCCTTCGTTTTGGGCACGCAGCGCCCCCCGGCCGTTCCCCGGCCGGCCCCCCGGCCCCGGTGGTCACCGCAAGAGACACCGTGAGCCCCGGGGGAGGGGACACTGGGTGCGTCCGTGCTCTACAGCAGGCGGGGAGCGAAGGCAATCGCGGGCATTCGCTTGCTGGCTCCTTGGGGTGCCCAGCGGCAATCGCAGGTCAGCCCCGCCAACAGGCAGCCCCAGGGTTTTTTTAGGGGGGGGTCAGGGGTCTCTGCCACTCGCAGCGCCCTGCATCGATCGGGGAGGGGTGTGGAGAGGCAAAAGGACATGGAGATGGTGGGGGTTGATCCCAGGGCCTCTTGCATGCAAAGCAAGCGCTCTCCCGCTGAGCTACATCCCCCTGTGCAAGAGCAAGGGGGGCTGGCTACGTGCCCTCGCCGCACCCGGCCCTCACCGCTCCACACCCGACTGTCACAGGCTGCCCTCTGCCTTTCCCGTTGCTGCTTCCGAGGCGCTCCTCCTGCTTTAGGGACGTGCCCACCCAGAACTCCGCGCCCATCGCTGCTCTGCAGGCGCCGCTTCCCTTCCTCCACCCCCGCCCTGGCCCCGCCACATCCCCAGGCACGAGGGGGCCCAAAAGAAGGGCTCGTCCGGGAGTTGAACCCGGGACCTCTCGCACCCGAAGCGAGAATCATACCCCTAGACCAACGAGCCAGATGGTGAGGGGTGTCAGAAACCCCTTTTTTCACTTCCACTACTCACAGAACTGCCTGTGGTGAGGTGGGACCTGTGGCAGCTCTGTTTGTCTCTGATTGATGGCCACCGTTGAGAGGTCACCCTTGTTCCTCCCTGTCTGTGGGGATGTCACCTGGGCATATACAGCAGGTTGCTCTGCCTGGAATGGAAGAAACAACTCAAACAATGCTCTGTTTCCCAAACAATCAGTGTTAAATGAAGAAAAAGGGGTCACACTGCTTTTGGTGTTGAATAAAGCTGAAACCAGCCTGACTTACCAATCCCAAATTTAAACGTCCTGATAGCGAGATGAAGATAGAGTAGATCTGGTAAAATACCTGTATAAAGGAACAAACGAGTAATATTACTGATAACTTTACTAAAGCTGTTGAGCTGGCACAGCTGGGCTGGACATATCTGGCTCACAGTCCATCCTTTTATACTATGAAAGTATAAAAGTCCCAAATTTGAATGGCATGGTTTTCTGACAGATCCTTTCTTGAAGTCTATGTGTGGAGATTCTCCACTGGAATGGGGACACTCCTCAAGGTCACTCCTTAAGGCTGAGCCAAAGAGATTTGCCCCCAGTCATTGGTCTGGGTGAGAAACATCAACCTCTACTTAATAATTGGTTTTGGTAGCTTTAATATATTTGCTTTAATATAATTGCTTCAATACTCCTTCACAGTGCACTATATTGTAATCGTTGTTATAGCACCTATATTGTGTGGTAAATAATTCTGATTAAGATCTTTTTTGTCTAATCATCGTAATAAATCATATTTGTATAAGTGCTTATTTTAATATTTATTTTTAATCCTGCGGGATAAAGCCGTATGAAGCTTCTACTACATCTATACAGTATTTTAGAGATAAACCAATGACGAAGTCTGGGGCTAAGGTTGGAATCAGCCACACCCAGGCTCCTCTCTGAAACGTTTAGAAAAGGGGTTCCTCTCTGCACCTCGTGATTCAGCAGGAGTTTCTGAACTTCCTCTGGAGCTCCCACCCTGCCCAGCACAGCATGGCTATGGGCTGCACCCAACTGGTTTTTAAACGGGGCCATGAGGAACAGGGGGATCAGCAGAACCCTCAGGTGGGAGCAGCCCAGACAGGGGATGTAGCTCAGCGGGAGAGCGCTTGCTTCGCATGTAAGAGGCCCTGGGTTCAACCCCCAGCATCTCCAGCTTTTTTTTCCCTCCTCAAACCCACCTCCTCCACGGCTGGTGATGATAAACTCGCATCTACCCCTGGGAGGGCTCCCCAAAGGCGGGGGAGGCACCACGGCAGAGCTTCCCCCTGAGGCTGCAGTGGCAGCATGGTCCCCACGGCCCTGGCAGCTCCTTCCCAACCCAGGAGGGGACCAGCCCTGGCCATGGCTGAGCTGTGCCTGTGCCCACGGGCACCGGGCAGCACCATGCTCCTGGCAGTGATGGGACCACCCCAGCCCAGGGGCCGCCCAGCCTGGGAGGCTGCCTGTGCCCTCTGTGCCGGGCAGTGCCTCCCCATCCTTGCCCTGACACTGCAGAGGCCGTGCCTGGCCACAGGTGCCCAAAAGGAGGGGTCATCCAGGAGCTGAGCCTAGTGTTTCCACAAGCCCACCAGTGCCCAGCGCAGGAGCACTGCCCCTTCCCTGCCCACTGCTCCCCAGGGATCAAAATTCCCGAGGGAAGGGGGTCAGTCACCCTGGCACCCCACCCCATCCAGCCGTGGGTAAAACCTGTCGCTGTGAGCAGGATTCGAACCTGCGCAGGGAATCCCCATTGGATTTCAAGTCCAACGCCTTCACCCCTCGGCCATCACAGCCTCCGATGTGCCCCACCCAGGTGAGGACAGCCGGGGCACCCCACTTAGCCTCAGGTTATGCCATCCCCCAGCCTGGTGTGGGGCTCTGCTCAGCCCCAGTACCCACACCTGGAGGGTTAGGAGAAGGGAGCATGCAAGAATATTTACCGACGGCTGGAAAAAATTCAGGTGCCTTGGCTGCAAGACAGGCAGCACCGGGAAGCATCCTCCAAGGATGCCCAGGAATACAGCAGCTGTCGTGGGGAAAAAGGGATGGAGATGCTGGGGCTTGATCCCAGGGCCTCTTGCATGCAAAGCAAGCGCTCTCCCGCTGAGCTACATCCCTCTCTGTAAGGCAGGGAGGGGGCCTGGCTGAGTCCCCTCATCCCTGGGGCACACACTGCCAGCCTTGGGGGTCCATCCCGCCCACCCTGCCAGGAAGGGGCACCCAGCCCCCTGTGCCCAGAGCCCTGGTTATGCCGCAGTCCCATGTGCCAGCCAGAGAAGTTAGGTGCCCGATAGGTGGGCTCATCCAGGAGCTGAATCCAGGACCTGTCACA
This sequence comes from Promerops cafer, assembly GCA_013398275.1. Classification (NCBI taxonomy): domain Eukaryota; kingdom Metazoa; phylum Chordata; class Aves; order Passeriformes; family Nectariniidae; genus Promerops; species Promerops cafer. The sequence continues at coordinate 48,083 of VZSE01003949.1, read as the reverse complement.
CCTTAAGTGAGAATCGTGCCCCAGATCTGTGCCCCACAACTCCGGGAGTTGCGGAGGGTGGCTGAGGCTGCCTTTTGCCCCTTGGCACAGCCTGGAACAAGGAAATCATCTTACAGTGCCCAGGAGATGGGGCCAGCGTTTGGAGGTGTCCATGGTGCACAACTTCCCTATGGCCACATGGGCAGGTGGAATCAGCGGGGACTCTTGGGCACCACCCTGCCCTGGCACAGGGGATGTACCTCAGCAGGAGAGCGCTTGCTTTGCATGCAAGAGGCCCAGCAGCATCATGTCCTTTTGCCTCTCCACACCCCTCCCTGATGGTTGTGGGGCTGACGGAGCCCCACAGACCCCCCCCCCCCAAAAAAAAAA
>VZSE01003949.1:24354-47697 GCA_013398275.1 Promerops cafer | reverse complement strand
CCCCAAAAAAAAAAGTGCTGGTGCTGCCTGAGGGTGTGGCAGGCCCAGGAGTGGCAGGGGGGACAACAGTGGTGCACAGTGGGTGCCCACACCCCATGCCAGCCCCTCGAGCTGCCCCGCTCATCCTGCCCAGCCCCAAGCTGCAGTGACTGGAGGGGAACAAGGGGAAGACCCCAGAGAGCTCTGTACCCCCAGAGAAAAACAAGACAGGCTCTGACCAAAGGGACAATTCCTCTGGGAGTGAGACCCACCTCTCCTCATACCTGAAGGTGGAAACACACCCCAAACCTGCATTGTTGGGCACCTTGGCCCCACTGCCCAGGACTTGCACGGGTCCCCAGCTGGCCCGTGGGTAAAAGGAGATAACCCCATTCCCGACACCCGGGGGGTCCTAACCACTCCCGGTGCTCCCTGCCCTCCGGGACGGGAGGGTTTTCCCTGGCCCCAGAGTCAGCGGTCCATGGCTCCCTGCCCTACGATGCTACATATTCCCTGATAGCAGGAGGGGAAGGATAAGATGCCGTGAGTACCACGGGGGTCAACTCCCATCCAAGCAGGCAAAACCCATCGCTGTGAGCAGGATGCGAACCTGCGCAGGGAACCCCTATTGGATTTCGAGTCCAACGCCTTCACCCCTCGGCCATCACAGCGCCGGGGCCAGGGCGGGGGAAGAGCCGTGCCGCCGTGACGGACAGCGGGGCGGGGCGCGGGGCAGTGTCCGGGGGCGCGGGGTGCGGGTGTCCGGGATGTCCGGGGGTGCGGGGTGCGGGTGTCTGGGNAGCAGCGGCCGGGCCGGGGCGGGCGAGGGCGGGGCGCGGGCGGGGCTGCGCACCCCGGCTCGTTGGTCTAGGGGGATGATTCTCGCTTAGGGTGCGAGAGGTCCCGGGTTCAAATCCCGGACGAGCCCTTCTTTTTCCACACCCTCTGCTCACCAACCTGCTCCCGCCTGGCCAGTGCAGAGCCCGACGGGACCCGGCTATCGACTTTTTACCCCTCAGGGACTCCCGCAGTGCGGGGGCTTTGAGTTTAGCGTGCCACACAGCGCGTCACACGGGGCTGTGCCCTGTCCCTGGAGTTCCAGCCCAGTGGTCCTGCAGAGTGACCCTATTTTTGATTTGGCAGCGGGATGGGGATGGGCTAGGAAGGGCTGTGTCTGTGGCCATGGGGCACCCCTGGCAGTGGGGCAGGTGGGGGCCCTGGCTCAGCGGGTCAAAGCACCTGTCTAGTAAACAGGAGATCGACTTCCAACGGTGCACGGATCTGGGAGTCTGGTTTTCCTCCCTGGCCCGAGCTGGGGGCGCTGCTGTGGCCTCCCCACTGCCCCCGTTTGCCCCTCACAATGATGACGCTGACTTAGCAGTTTGGGTGCACGCTTTTACTGAAAGCTTATTTCAGGGTCCCCACGGTGCCCCGCTGGACGTAGCAATGACCAAGGCATTCTTCTTTGTCCCAGTTCACTTCCCCGTTGCACTCTCCGTTTCGGAAGCTTATCGCCTGCCTGCTCAACAGCCGCTTTTGGAAGTAACCGCTCTTTGTAAGGATTTCTAAGTGCTTTCTTCTCCATGAGTCTTGGATAAGAGACTTCCCGCCCCTCCACACAAGGACCTCGGCTGGCCCTTTAGGCACGACGTCAATTTCTCCCGCCATCCCCTTCCCAAAATCTCCAGGGCACGGGTGACTTTCGGTCCTGGGGAGGATGCAGATGCCAGGGTAGACCGGGCACTCGCTGGTACCGTTTCCCCTCGCGCCCCCGCCGAGTCCCCGCGTGCCGCAAGAATCCGAGCCCACCCCGAAGGTCCCCAGTCCCCACCGCGCGGCAGCAAAATCTCGACGAGGGTGGGATTCGAACCCACGCGTGCAGAGCACAATAGATTAGCAGTCCATCGCCTTAACCACTCGGCCACCTCGTCCCGCCGCGGGGGACTGTCGCCCCCTGCCGGCCTGACACGGCCGCCGCAGCCCCTTCCCGCCCCGCGCCGGAGCACGGCCCAGCCCCGCCGCCTGCTCGCCCGCTGGAAGCCCAAGGCCAAGGCTTCACCCCAACGCCCTCTTAGCGCAGTAGGCAGCGCGTCAGTCTCATAATCTGAAGGTCCTGAGTTCGAGCCTCAGAGAGGGCAACAGTTTGGGGTTTTTTTGGGGTCTTTTTTTGCTTCCCCGCCGCCACGCGATGTGGCTCTNTGCTAATCCATTGTGCTCTGCACGCGTGGGTTCGAATCCCACTCTCGTCGAGATTTTGCTGCTGCCCCGGTTCCTCCATGTACAGATAAACGCTATGGGGGAGGCCGGGAGCGAGACCAGGCTCCTGCACTGGTTCCCCAGATCCCCCCGGGTAACAGACAGCAGCCACCCTCCTCCCCACCCCTCCTCCCTCGAGAGCATCCCATACCAGGAGCTTTCACAGAGGAATGAGGCACCTTTCAAGCCACTACAAATTTTATTAGGTACAAAACACAATTTACAGCAAACAGAATAAGCCACACTCCCAAAGCTCTGTTGGGTTTTGACAGCTGAATTCCAGGTAAACTGAGAACATCGAAAGCAGGGCACAGGCGTCCCTTCACATGGAACCAGTTAAACTCAACAAAACTCAGCCCAACAAAAGCATGTGGAGCAGGAACAGCCTCAAAGCACACCCTTTCCAATTTAAATTTATTTCAACTTAGCATTAAGCTACTCTTGGTATTTTGGGTTTAAGAGAAATAACACAAATGAAATGCTATTTTAAAAAACTGTAAAATTACTTTTTTGGAAGGAAATTGACAGTTTCAGACTACTGAGGATTTCAACTTGGGTTGGGCAGGCAAGATAACCAGTTTAGTGCAGTAATTTATATTCCACCCTGCAGAAGGCTCTGTTTGAGAAAAATTGGCTGATATTGTAAGAAAAAGATGAGCTGTATAGGAGTACTGCAGACATGAAGTACATCTGCAAATTATTTACTGGGAATTAAACTAAAACCAAGGGCCTTCAGCTTTCAAAGGTTTTTAAATGCTGGAGAATGCAGGCTATCTACTCTTCCAAAAAAAAAAGAAAATTGTTTCTCCATAGCTGTTCATTGAAGACTGAAGGAAGCATCCTGTTTTCCAGCATGACATGGAATCTGTGGAATAAGCACCTCACCCATTTTTAATGCTGAAAACATTTAATAAAATAGAACTTTGGCCCAGAACAAAAATCCTTCCAGATTTGCACTGAGCAACAACAAGTACAAAAATCATGGCCCAGTGCTGCTCCAACTTGAGAATGACAGTTCTGACATTCCTGGAAACACAACAGGAACTCCAAACCACAGTGCTGCTGCAAGGCAGTTCCTGCATGAAGGAAGCACAGACTGAGACATTTCAAGGACAGTGTCTATGGACAGCAAGTGCTCCAATGTTCCCAGGGGCCCGTGCTACCCTACAGCTGAACCTGATGAAGCTGTGTTTACCCACAGTAAGAGCTGGGAGAAAGAAAAACCACCACTGTCATTTAAGGCCTTCCAAGAAAAAGCATTTGACTTGTCTCCGTGCCTGTGGGGCAGAAAAGGAGGCAGTCCCAGACCATCCATGACACGCTGGCCCTCTGCACTGCAGCCATGTGAGAAGGGCCCAGGCCCCATGCTGCTCCATGTTCTCATCCCAGGAGAACACCTGCTGTTCTGGAATGTGGCCAGGAGTGCATCTGTTCAATCACCTGGACCTGGATTTCTTTCCTGCCTCTCCATGTCTCAGCTTGGCTCAGATGTCCACCATGTCCACCAGAGCAGAGAGGTGGAGCTCGGAGGCAGCCTCAGCCTCCTTGGTGGCTCTGAGGAGCTGCTGCAGGTGTTTGAGTCTGTCTGACAGCGCAGGGCTTTGCTCCAGCTCCACAACCTTGTGTCCCTCCTGACTTCCAGCCTGGACAGAAGGAAAATAGATGAGACAGAGACTTTCTCCCAAGGTAGTTTCCACTACAGGTTTTGCAGTTATGGCATTCCTCAGAGCTTTGGGTTAGCTCAGAACCACCTTCTCTTACCTCTTGAGCAGCTGACATGGCACTCTTCACCAAGGGGCAGGTGGCAGCTGGAGTGGAGAGCAGAGACTGGGGGAGGTAGAGAGGAAGACCCAGGAGATCCCCAAGGGGCTCCATGTCCTCAGCTAGATATTGGTGCAGCTGCTCTTCAAACCTAGATGGGAAGGCCAAGAGCACCAGTCAGATGGCAGCCTCCCTGTAACCAGTGCGTTACACTGAGAGGTTTTTTTGGGTTCAGAAGCATCTGATCTCCACAGCCATATTCAACAAGGTCTGATGTGTCCCACTGCAGCTATTAAAATCCATCACAGAGGACTGTGGTACAGAGAGGAGCCACACAGATGGAAGAGACTTAACTTATGGGAAGGCAGAAGAGACAAAAACCTCTTGGACCAACCTCAAAAGCTTTAGTTCTTCACCTTTGTGATCTTCATTGCTATGAACTGACATCCCAGAGAGGACTTAATAGACATTTGTGACACTGGGGGGGACACAGACCCCTGTACACACTGTACTGCTTCAGTTCTGGTGTCATGACTGACCACAGAGTTTCCAACCATTCCCAAGAACTCCAAAAATTTCTACTGTCCTGGACTGTTCCCCTGATGCAAGAAGGAGATAGTAGGGAACTGCCTTGATGTGCTTGATGAAATCAGATGGAACTTGAGACAGTCTGGGCTCTGTTTTAGCACAGTTTAACTTTCTATTCCATACAAGTTACAAATTGTTTACAACTCCAGGCTGAAGCTGCAAGGAAAAGATGCTGCTCTGGAAACTTACCTCTTGTTTTCTATTTTTTCCAGTTGCAACTGTGCCAACAGGCGCTCCTGGGCCAAGGACACGTCTCTGAATTCAGCTGTGCTGGGAATGCTCACTTCCTGACCTGGCAGCAAGCTCATGCCAGAGCCATACTGACCCAGCACCGTGGAGATGCTGCTGTAGGGTTTCTTTAAAGACTTGGGAGATTTTATCTTTGATCTGAAGGGGGAGAGGAAAAAAACAACAAACAAAAACACATTAATTGGTATGAGTGTGTTGATTTTTCCCTATTAGCTTGAAGTTTGGAAATTGCAGGGAGTGAGAAGTGATCATTTGGCAAAATAATGCCCTTGTGCCAGGGTCCAAAACAGCACCACCTGTGCCTGGGATTAGAGAGGAGCTAATCTGACAGGAGCATAGGATTCACCCCAAACATCACCCACTACACAGCAGAGCTGCAGCTAAGCTTCCAAGAGGGAAGAGAGTGGCTTCCACCTGAACTTGGCTAGGGAAGTGAGCTAGACTTGACATCTCAAATACTTTAATGCCACACAGCTCTAAGACATCCTTCCCCCTTTGGAGGAACAGGGTTTTTTTGGCAGAAAAACNCAGCTCTAAGACATCCTTCCCCCTCAACCTATCTAGCATTTTCTCAGACCCACGTTATTTTCCCACCGTGCTTTGCACAACTCCAAAGCCTCAGCAACAGGGTTTTTTTGGCAGAAGTTAATTTCTACACTTTCAGCACTCCCCAAGCAATCCATTTCTCTGAGAGCTGAGTAACCCTGTACAAATAAAATCTACTTCTTACTCTGTTTCAGCACAGTCTTGTACATAATTCAGGGAGATGGACACAAGCAGGTTTTGGGAGGATACCAAATGCTAGTTTTCAGTACCCTGCAGGCCACCTCACCTGTCGTGGCCTTGCCGGATCTCCTCCTGTGTCTGCAGCCTGGCTTGGTCCCATGAGAAAGGCACAGTGTAGTTCTTTAAATGCTCCTTGAAGAAGTACACACGAATCTGACCATCTTTACTTACAGCTTCTGTGAATAAACCCAAGCCCAACGTTTATTATTTGCATAGGTTCTCTCCTTCAGAAGAAAAGCTCATTATTAAAAAGGCAGTTTGGGGCAAGAGTGATTGCTCTCTTTCAAACAGGTTTCAAACAGAGTCTGGGACAAGCTTAATTAATCAACAGAAGTGATAATTAACTGTGGCAGCCTGCCCTCCCTGCTGACACGGCTTCTGAGGGGTAACTCCTGGCCTTTTTAATTCAAACCCTCTCCCATTGGGAGGGCAGGGCTGAAAGACAGACCAGAGCCACAGTTGTAGTCACAGGATCAAGTCAAGCCATAACCAATACTAAACACATGCTACAAAGGGAAGACACCTGCACAACACAGCAGGACCACAGCTGGCTCCCTGCTCCACATCACTTGCTGCCATACGGGAAGGCACCACTGGCAATGTATTAAATACCATTACAAAAGAAGCATCATCCATGCTGCAGGAGGACACAATACCTGGAGCAACAGGCAGCTTGGGTGGTTTCCAGTCTCTCAGTTTATGATCAATACAGACTGCCAAGATACAATCCCAAGGGATCTCATCAACAGAAGGTCCATCTTCGTCAGAGCTCCCAGCTGTTCTGGTTTTCCAGTTTTGGTAAGTTTTGCTCAGCAGATTCTCCACCTGAGACTGGATCAGTGGTTGAGTGTGGGAAGAACTTGCAATCTGAGAGACATACTGAAAAATCATGTGGCAAACAGGACGCCAAGGAGCTGTGGAACAAAAAATACCAAAGTAAATTGCAAGAATTTGTGACAGAACCAACACTGCACAGGCACATCCAGGAGAACAACATGCTGCCAAGAAGATACTAGAGTGAAGTACCTACCACCTAAAGGAGGCAGATCTAGGTATGGGATCTGGAAGGACAGCACAGCCTTCTTCAGCCAGGCCAAGTGATCTGGCATGTTCCACTGCAGGTGGGGCAACACTTTGTTACCCCCTGCTTCTGCAAACTCTGTGACAGGCCAAGACAAGTCACAAAGGTGCTCTGAGGATGCCACATCTGACAGGAACTGCAGTACGCTGTTGTAGAGCTCTATGATGACCCCAGGCTCCTGGGATGGCAGCCCAGCTAAATGTCTCTCCTTCCAGTCATGGTAGAAACGCTTGCCAAATTCTCCATCGATCCCATCCTCAATGTACTCCTGAAGGGTCTGGCTGCAGAGCTCAAGGGAGGCAGGACACTGGGACACCAGCCAGCCCACAGCTGCAGAGACCTACAACACACGAAAGAGGGAGAGCTGGAAACTGCTCTGCAGTGATCGGGACACAAAGGATTCAACTCTTAAGTTTGAATAACACTCTCCAAGAGAATATGCAGTGAAAGGCAAATAAATCAGGTATCATCATACTTATATTTAAAACAATAATTCTCCAGCTAGGTGGCCACAAACTGAATTTCCACACAGCAAGCTCAGGAACAGACAAAGAAGAGGCTGTTCACATGAGGTACAGATATGCAGGGGAATTCCATGCTGCAGGATGCTGGGGCTGTTGAAAACTTATCCAGGAAAAATTGGACAGATTCACAGAAATTAGCCCAGGGTGACTATATCATGTTGGATCATGGCAGTCCTTGAAGTGCAGACCTAAGTTGTGAGGGTTTGTGGTGAAGCAACACTCTGAGCTTATCAGGGAGAGATCTGTATTCCTGTACAGAACATGAGAGGTAGAGGCAGCTCAGTCCCATCCACCAAGATGGGATAATTCTGGATGATCTCACAGCAGCCAGAACAGCTACAAAGGGTCTTCAGCATTTTAGGACTAAGAGCTTAAGGATAAAAAGGTTTAGCCACCACCAGCACTCCTCTGTTGGGCAGCAACACAGGCAGGGCAGACAAGAGTGGGTTTAGGTAACCCATGAATTTTCATCTCAGCGCAGTTTTCAGTATTATTTTTTTTTTTTGTAGCAAATGCCACTGATCTCTGGTCAGTAAAAATAGAACAGTCACTGTTCTTACCCTTCTGGTGCCTTCTAAGTCATTGACAGAGCTTGGGAGCTCCACAATGGTGTAGTCTGAAATAAGATGGGCTGAAATCAAGTCCTGGAGCATCAAACCTTAAAAAATAAGAAAACTCATCATGTACACAGAGAAAGAACACATGTCCTTGGGCCACATGCTCTGCACTACATTCACTGCATTGCTGCTTCCCTCCATCTCTGCCCAAAGACTCTCAGGATCAAATACTGTGTGTGAAAGAAAACTGGAAGCCAAGACTGGTGAGCTCTTAAGGCCTCAAGATTTTTAGGAAAGCTCTGGGATGTGCTGTACTTCATAGCCTCTCCCTTTACTGGATGCTGTAATTGAGAGGCTGCACTAGCCACAACACTTCCACTTGAGGCAGCCCTAAACATTCATTGTTTAAAGACACAAAAACAATTACATACCATCTTCTACTTCTTTCTCCACAGCCTCCTCTTCCTGACTGGGGACTAGAACCACCAAGGGAACTATGGGGTGGAAAGGTTTGGCCTGAAGCAGCTGTTTCAGCTGCAGCAAAGCTGAAAGCCAGTAAACATCATCCTCTGCAACATCTTCACTCCTAACTCGGGGAGGCAGGAGAAGAACGAGGCCACTGGTCCCAAGCAAGTCCTTTTGTGTCTCAGCCATATCAAGCTCTGAGTCAGAGAGTGCACCATGTGCCACCTAGACAGGCAACAAAGATAACAACAGCAATGTAAGCTAAACAAAGCTATTTCCACACCAAAATCTGCAGTTTATCGTCACTGCCATTCAACTCTGACATCCTTTTCCAGGAGCTCTACACAACCTAAGACAAGAAGCTGTTGTCAGGCCAACATGGATGTGTCTGATAGGTGACCTGAGCACAGAAGTGCCCTTCAGCACCTGCTTTGGGATCAGGAATTGATGATTCAGGTTCTACTACTACAGGTTTTTCTCAGCTGATTGAAAACAAAGAAAAAAATCCATCTTTTTTCAGACCTTTTCAACAACCCTATCCCTCCCAGTATCATCTCCCTCCATCTGACAGGACACAATATCCACTGGAAAAGAGCCCACCCTGCTTTTATAGCCTCTTAGATATCATGAAATTGTTCTCACCTACCTTTATACACACACTGACTTTAATGCTTCTGCTCCCCTGCATGCCAGGAGAACTAAATAATGTCAGCGTTTGAATTTTGCCTTCTCTATGTGAAGCACTTTTCTCACAGCTTTTGTATCCTATAAACTTGGCTTTCAACCAATCCATTAGTATCCTAGCAAAGAAAAAAGAAGGCTTTGGGGGGTTTTGTTGTTGAAACTGGCATTTTAGGGTTTTAATATCAGCATCTCTAAGATACCACAATCTATCATAATCCTATATATTTAGGTTATGATAAACAGCCCTAATAAATTTTAATGAAATTATCATCTATCAAGGTTTTGTTTTCAGTATGAGCAAAAGGAATTAAACAATGTTAAAAAATACAGGTCACTGTAATAAATTACAGCCATATTGTTTAGAGTGCTCTGGAGGGAAAAAAAAAAAAGCTGAAAATTTGACATGGTACAGGCAAAATTACATCAAGGACTGTGTATAACTAATCTTCTTCTACCTAAATAAAAGAAGTCTGCCCTGTTTGAGAAAGGGACCCAGCAACCAATTCTTCAACATACGTATTGGGATCATCCTTGGAATATTCATCATCACTGGGCAAAACCAAGAGCGCCTTCCAAAAAACCTGTTCTTGTTGAACTGGAATATGTTCCGTGATTAACGAGACGAGATCCAGGGGAGTCCAAGCTAAATCACTTAAAGAGAGACAAAAAAACTGGTGAAAAGATCCACCCCAGGGCTCTTTCCCAGCTGAGGAATGTTTGCCTTGCACTGAACAAGTTACAATACTGTAAGTATTGACCAATTAATTCTTTGTATCTGCTGCTCATCCTTCAGGAACTGCAGCTGCTAAACCTGACACGTGAGCCTTACTCTGGGGATTTCAGGAGCACATGTGGACTGCTTCACTTCCACACTGAGCCAACACACACCCGGGCCACTGGAGAGCACAAGGAGCCATGGGAAGCCAGACCTCCTGCTGTACTTCCAACATCTCAATCAATATTTTCTGACCACAAGCCAGGTCACTGACAGCTCATTTACTCCTCTCCCCCCACAGCCCATCAGAGGCCCCATCCCTTCCAGGTACAAAGTCACACCCCATAATAGCCATCAGATCCTTAAAATTACACCCAGAAGGATCATCTGGCCCAATACCTTCATTAATTTAGTGGAAGGTGTCCCTGCCCATGGCAGGGGGATGGAATCCACAAAATGATCTTTAAGGTCCTTTCCAACCCAAACCATCCTATGGTTCTATGACCTTCCTGTTCCCCTTATTCCAAAATACTCCCAGAAGCAAGGCTGCAAGTGGACATTCGGGCATGGTTAGCCATACCTCTTGGCCACTTCTGGTATCTCTGACACTGCTGCAGCTTGCTTCTAAAGAAAACAAGAACCAAACCCCAGCCTACCTTACCAACTGCTGGTAGAAGTGCTGAACTTTAATTTCATGCACTGTCTTGTTTCTCAGCAAGTTCAATCTGGAAACAAAATATTGTTGGCTGTATTTTTTGGTATAAAACAGATACTTTAAACAAATCTAAGAACACTGAGGCCTTGGAAATATTACAGAGGCCTCAGAATGTTGCTGTTAATGGAAGAATTTATTTGGATTTTCAGTCTTGGTCACGGAATTTGTGGAGAAAGTCTTTTGGAAGCTATTTAAGAATAAACAGTTCTGCAAACCCACTAACATTCACAATGGAAGAATTTTTGGTAACTTATCTTCCAGAAATTAACCAGATTGCCAACTGATGCCACTGGAAGTATCCTTACGTCGTGCAAGAGATTCCCAGCTTTCCTCCATTCCCCAGGTTTACAAATCTCTTGCACAAGTTCTCCATGGCTATAGGCCACTCTGCACTGGGGGACAGTGCTTTTAGTTGATGTTTGGAATCCAAGCCACAGGGAGCAGCTGGAAATGCCCTCATCTGGCGTTTCAACTTTGTCCGAGCTGCCACTGCTTCCCTCCACCTTTGGAAGAGAACAGATAAATAATAGGTCACATTCATTAACTCTTCTGCAGACCTCTGTCACCAGATATTTGTATAATGAACACCACAACAACCACAACACACTGAGCATATGGGCAGGAAAGCCAGTGATCAACAGAAACAATACAAGCATAAACTACTACAGGTTTCTAGAAGGAATGAAGCTGGAATCTCCTACCAAGCTCATTACCTGACTACAAAAAGATGTGATCCCCTCCCCACGTACAGCAATTTAGCAGAGGCTGGTACTAAGACTTTAAGGTCTGCCCTTATCATGGAGATAGGACAGAAGAAACTGTCTCAAGAAGAACACAACCAGACAGCGGGAGTTCTGTCTCTATTAACTGCTCCATGCCAATGCTCCCAAGAGAAGCAGCCGTGTCCCAGGGTGGTAACTCACCGTTTTAAGTATTTGCAGAAACACTGGAGCTCCTGAAGGGTTTCCTTGGCAACCTGGAAAATCTCATCCTCCAGAAAGAGCTCCATGAAGTGGCCACACACTTCTTCTGAACACCGGGCAATCCGGGCTTGCCGGTCTCTTTCTAAGGCACATCTGGTTCCAAATAAAACAAACCAAGACTGCTAAGGTGAAGACCTCCAGCAAATGCCAATTCAGCGGGCTGAGATGCAAACAGGGAAGTCCATGACATTTAGGAAACCCTTGCGAAAGCAAACTACAGCATGCAGCACGTTGTGCATACCTTAACTCATTGGTTGAAGCTTCTTTAACACCCTCCTTTACTACTTCTTCCATTAATTCCATAACCAGCAACTGGCTCAACTGCTTTATTAACTCTTCTCTTTCCTGCTTTTGCCTGGAAGGGTAAAGAAAAGATTTACACAAGCGAAAAAATTTACACTGAGAAACTTGCTGCTTAGTTACACAAGCACTACATGCAGTGTCAAACAGCTAATTTGCCTAAAATTATTTCCCACTATCTGGTTTCTAAATAAACAGCTTTGCATGAAGCCAGGTTGCCCTCAAAAACACAGATGACATGGAGTTCCTTAAGCAGCCTGATCTCGTGAGTGGCATCCCTGCCCATGGCTGCAGCTTGGAACTAGACAATCTTTATGGTCCTTTCCAAACCAAACCATTCTAGGATTCTATTTATTCTTACCCCAATAAGCTACAAACAAGTAGCTCACTCAGAAGGAAAAGCTCCTGCATACAACAGGTGCATGTCCCTCTCTGGAAGCGCTGGGTAAATAAAAGTTCCTAAAATTCCCACCCACCATTTTCACCATGGCTCTGAGGCGACCAAAATGCTAACCAGCAGATCACCTGAGAATGCAGAGGGCAACCCTGCCTGCACAATCCCAGGGGAGTTCAAGGTGAGACTGTGGCAGAAAGACACCAGGCTTGAGCAGAGGCACAAGGACTCAGGCTGGCACCAGCTGTCCTTACATTGTCCAGGGTGTACCCAGCCCACCCTGCCCCACAGCCAAAGCAGTGCCTCACCTCTCCTCCTCCACTCTGCGCCGCTCCTCCTGGACACGCTGCCTTTCCACACTGAGCATGTTTCCAGCCACTTCTCTAAGGATCTCCCCCATCACCTCAGTCACGAGTTCCTCCATGGTGGCCTCTGAGGCACTGTACACAAACAGCAAATCTCTTCTCAAAGCCAGAATGTTTTCATTCAAAGCCCCAGGTCTATGCTCTTCTCAGCCACACCTTGCTCTCTGTGGTGGGCTGACTCTAGCCATTAGCCAAGCACCCACATTGATACTGGCTCACTCCCCTCCCCACATTGGGACAGGGAAGAAAGTAGGAAGAAAAAAGGAAAACTCATGGATGGAAATAAATACACTGCAGTACAGAAAGGCAAAACCCCCACTCCCCCATCAAGCAAAGTAAATGCAGCCAGTCATCACTTCCCATGGGAAGAGCAATACCCAGACAGTACCCAATCAACGTCCACCCTGAAAGCCACAAATCTCCACCTTCTTCCTCTAACCCAGTTTTACTGCTGACATCACAGGGAATGGACTTTAGTCAGCCTGGGTCAGCTGTCCCCATTCAGCAATTATCAAACAGTGCTGGAGTAACAACTGTTTGGGTCACATCCCACATCTACGACTCTACCAACTGCCCAGGAGAGGAAATTTATCAGAAGCAGAGAAGCAGCCACATGTGGACTTGCTCCTCTTTCTCCCCCTTGGGCACCTTCCCTTCCATGACAGAGGTTTCTAGCCAGGCAAAGCTTCCAGAGGTTTGGGTCAGCCTTTCCTTAAGGCTAGAGCTGGGATGTGACAGACATCTGAAGAAACATCTTCCCTTCCACTGCCTCAGTAACACAGTCTCCACCACAGAGCTGGCAGTGCTTAGTTTTACCATCTTCATACATGGTGCTGCTATGGCAAGAGGCAGCTGTGGTGACAGACTCCAGGAGAACCTGCAAGAAATGCTCTTTACCAGATGGCAGCAGCCACGTAAGCTGCTCCTGCTCTGCCCACTTCTCTGCACTCTCCTTTGAGGACATCGTGCACCAGCCCGTCCACCACTTCGGCAATGTCCTGCAACACAGCAGAGCAAGCAGCTGAACCAAGGTGCAGTCCTTCTCAGGAGTAAACTGGGAGTAAAGCTCTCCAGCCTTGCTTCACTGACTGTAATTCGCAGCAGCATCTGTACTTCTGCTTACAAACTGAGCCAACTTAACCAAACACAACAGCCTGCAAACTTCAGACTATTTAGACTATCTAAAAGGTTAGGAACAGCCCAGAAACAAAAGCAGATTTTTGTACTACATACAGGCAAATCAATTCAGGAAACCATAACTGAGGATAGACTCCTATTTCCTTACTTCAGACTTCCATTCTAGCTAATTTAATTCCAAATTATCAGGTCTACCCCTCACTGAAACTTGCCATTATCTAGGTAGAATATGGCAAAGCAATGAGAGACTCTGAGACTGGTTCAGCATCAGCACACAAAAACTCGTGTGGGAGGGAGACAAACAGCACAGATACAGGATACAGACAGGGTACATATTCAAGACCCAGCATTAATGGTCATGTACCCACAGGAAGAAACTTTTGTCATGTCTCATTTGACATAGATGCGTGTTCCAGAAAAATGAAATAGCCTAAGAACTCGGTTACCTTTTGTTTTGTTTGTTACCTTTCACAGATCTTTCCCAAATATTTCCTGATGGGTTTAGATTTCCCTACCGTGTCTGAGTAGCCAGGCTGAGGCTTTGAAGGGGGAGGCTCAGGCTGTGCAGCAGGCTGGGAGATGGGCTGTGCAGAGGGCAGGACTGGCACCAGCTGACGAGACAACAGTGAGGGCAGAAGATGAGGTGGGGGCTGGACTCTCACTGCTGTGGCCTCTAAATCCACACCTCTGCTTTCCACTCTTCCTTCTTGGGAGGGAAGAGGAGAAAAATTAAGGAAACCAGATCAGTCACAAACAGAAGCAGATTTTATCTTCAGAAAACTGGAAGAAAACTCAGCAGGTCATAAAATAAATCCGTAACAGCAGCTTGTTGCCTTAAAGTTAAAAACATATCATAGAAACTAATTTACATTTATGAATGTTGTATACAAAACATTTAAACATTTAATTGCACATTACTCCCATTACCAAGCACGTGTATTTCCAACAAAGCACACACTTGGCACCTACACACCCTATCTGTACTTCCAGCAAGGACAGAAAAGGACACATTCAGCTAACCTGAAAACTGACATGTTTATACACACAGAGGCAACAAACAGCTGCAAATTGCAAAGGGAAGTTTGTTTTCTGGAGTAGTCAAACATTTGTTATTTTACTTATGTTGGCAAAATTTGGCTCAATAGATAATTTCCTGAATTGGGAAATATATTTTATTAATCAGGTTGTTCTTGGCTTTTACAGATACATAAGTACACCTCAGCAATCTGGTCTAGTTGAAGGTGCCTCTGCCATGTCAGGTGCTGGAACTTGATGAGCTTCAAGGTCCCTTTCAACTCAAACCATTCTGTGATTCTCTTATGATTTAAATTGTAATCCTTTCTTTACATCTAAATTTCCATGCAGTTTCCATCTCTGAGCCACAGTTTCTGCTTTGTACAATAAACCTGCTCACAGAGCTGCCTCGACAGTGTGTTCTGAGCAGTACCTAAAATGCAGGTTTGCTCTCACCTGTTGCTTCCACACTGGGTTTTTGGCTACTGCTGGCCTGATCCATGGAGGTGCTTCCACCAGTGTACTTGTTCTGCCCGTTGAAGCTGGACACGGGCACATGGTGGGGCACTGGGGGCAAAGTCCCCCCGTTCACAACCTCCCCAACAGAGACAGTGAGCTTCTGGCTGACAAAGAGGGATTTCCGTGGTTTGGGTAATCCGTCTGGCTCCAGGAAAGCCGAGCGATTCAGCTCCACGTAGCCACTGGGGAAAAACAAAAGTAACAACCAGGCCTATGTCCAAAAAGCTCCAGTAACCTCCAGGCTTTCAATTCTGAAACTCAATGGTTCAAAACAGAATGTTGACAGGAATAGGTGACTAACTGGCATCCTCAAGGGTTTTTTTTTCCTTTTCCAGTCTCTCAAAATTCCAAGTTTGGATGAACACACCTTACAACGCATGGATTTTCATGGCAGACACTTATCTGTGAACTGCTGTCCTCGAACATCCTCTACCAGCTGGTTTGCACAGTTCAGCTTCATCCCACCCTACAGGCATCACTATAATGCCAGTTTCCCATGAAGCAGAACTGTGTCCTTATTTCCTACAGAGACCCATACCCTGTTCTTGGCCCATCCTTTCTCTGGTTCCAACCTTCAGGAGCAGCTGCCCCACATTACCCTTTTGCTTGGCATCAGGCTAACCCCCCTAGGCATCATTTTCCTCACACTTACCCATCTGATACACTCAGGCCATAGTAACTTATAAAATCAGTTGCCTCCTCGCAGTCTTTGAACAGCAGCATGCGGACCAGGTGGTCCAAGGGGAACGCTGTACTTCTCTGGGTGCTCACAGTGTAGGCAATATTGAGGGATTTGAGACCATCCTTACGAATCTGGGGGAAAAGAAAAAGCCACATGACTACTAGCAAAGAACCCAAAATAAACTATAAAGCATACAATAAATGTGAGAACCATATTTAAATACATCAACACTTTGTCATCGAGTATCCACAGAAACAATTATTTAGAGTTGCAACTTTCTTTTTAAATTCTAAGCACTTGCTTTCTAGTTTCTGCTCCTCTTTCATGATATTTGTTTTGAGCATATCCCTTTGTGATTCCTCTGCAGAAAAAACACCTTGCAAGGTCTTCTGAAAGTGCAGGCTCATATTTGCTTTGCAAGACTCTCAGGCCTGCTTCTCTGCTTCCCAATTATGTTTCAGGGAAATATTTATTTGTACACAATTACACAACAAAAAAGAGCATTTCGGTATTTGCCTTTCATATCACAGCAGAAAGGTCCTGATAAATTTTTTAACACTTCTAAAGAAGCAGTAACAATATTCTTTTTACAGCTCAATATCTACTACATTTTCTGCTGATTTCCCCCCAAATCCCAGACTTACTCATTAATAATTTAAAAAATATCCATCTGTTTTTTTCTCACCTGGTTGAAATAACAGTGTAAGAGGCAGGCATTCAGATAGGAAGCTGCTTGCACAAGCTTGAAAAACCTCACAAAATTGTTGCTGTTTAATGCAGCAAAAGCTTGAACTGCAAATCTAACTTCAGGCGAGTTTCTAACCTCTGGATGAAATTGTTGAACTTCTCTGTGGAGACAAATAACAGGGACAAAACTTCTGCTTCAATATTGAGCAATCACAATTCAACAGCAACCTGTAACAGCACGGAACTAAAATCAGGAGCATTACAACTTGTCTGGATTTAATCCCAAACTCAATTCATCCCAGAGGTAAAGAGAGAAAACAAATGATGTCTTGTTCTCACCTGAGGATATCGCCCTTGTTGAGATTCAGCAAGACATTATAACCTCGGAACTCTGCTTCACTCTTGCAGTAAATCCCCTTGTTAGCTAAGTCCTGATACATCTCCTTCAAGCTCTGCAGGCATTTAGTCATGTTCTCATTGTTGATTTTGGCATCAAAGGAGGACATGGGCTCTTCACACAAGTGGTGAGCACAGTGGATGTGAAAGCGAGCGCACTTCTCAATCAGAGACACCATCAGTGGGTTGCAGAGGTGTTGCTGGGTTATATCCTAACAGAATGGAAAAGAATGCATTACATGTATTTTTAAACTAGTTGAAGAGCACAGTCACCTGGCACTACCTCTGGAAAACCCATTTCACTGTGCTTTGAGTCACTCTGCAATACAAAATGTTTCAACAACTATTGCTTTTTGCTTCCTTTTTTTACAGCATGATGGGATCTTTTGCTTTTTATCACCAAACATCTCCATCCACAGTGCTCACCTTTCTTATTCCACGAGTTCTGTTCCAGACAAAGTCATACCACTCTCGGTAGTTTCCTTCTCCTTGATCCATAATCTTTGTCACTAAGTAGTCCATGGTCATGCTCAGCACCTCAGAGGGTCTCAGTTCATGGGGCAAAGGTTCTTCCTGATCTGCTGAAGACCTGCTATATTCCTTGATTGCTGCTGCATGATCCACCTGCAAGAGGTGAGGAAAAGAATAAAAACCCAAGAAGTATGTGTACAACTTCCCACCAGTAAAGAGGACTTCATCCCACCCATACCTTTACCTTCAGTAAGGAGCAGATTATTGAAGTGTTGACTTAGTCTCAAACTCATAACCTTTAAGACAATATATAGCTAAAGATAATTACATATAATATGTAATTACAGCTTTAGAACTTTAGCTCTAAATAACTGAATAAAAGACATGACAGAGTAAAAAAGCAAATCTTGTTTCCAGTGGGGAATTGAAAGGGAATAATTAAACAGCCTACAGAATTTTTGCACCAGAACTACCCCTGTAATCAGCTAAACAATACTGACAGCTCCAATGAGCATCAGACATACTGATATCCTGGGAATCTCATACCTTATCAGTTCCTAGAAGCAATTCAAAGATGCTGAGCTGGTTTCTTGTCTCCCTCATGTAACGCTCCTTTTCAGGACACATATCTGGGCAAGTGCCAACAACAGTTTTTGCTTTGCCAAGATCAGTCCTTTTTATTCGAGCTAAAAAACCCACAAAAAATAAACAGAAATAATTGAACAAACACTAAGCATCTCTTGGGTTTTGGGCTTCTTTCTTCACAATAAGCTATTACCCTGATGTGCCAAAATGGCCCTGAGCATGCAAGGCTGCACCCAAACCTTGATATAGTCAGAAATGGACAAGGATGGGGTTCTCCCCACTCAGAGGCCTGTCCAAATACTGCACATATTGTGAGTTTTGCTGAAAAGACTGAAGCTTTTAAAAGGCACCTGTGGGAAATGCAAGCACAGTGAGCTCCCAAGGCCTCGAGCATACAAGCTCAGAGATAGAGATGGATACAGTGTTTGACCTAAGACTTTGGAGGAGGCTTTAAAGTTTAGAATAAAATAGTGAAACAGACACGAAATGAGAATACAGATTTGTAGTTTAAGCAAAAATATGTTTTAAGCAAATAGAAATGTGCCTTCTATAGGTAAATAAGTATATTAAGTAAGATAGTAGAAAAACATTGAAGTTTAGCAATAGAACTTGTTATAAAGTTGGTAGAAAGTAGAAGATACAATAATACGTTTTTGTAGAGTTATATCATTAGATAGAAAAAGACCCATTGCAGTAGAAGAGTGTACAACATAGCAATTAGCAATTGGTTATAAGGATGCTAGTGAGCTTTGTGAAAGTAGCTGATTGGATAAGCAATTTATAAAAGATGTAACTAGAATTAGAACCTCTTCTGATGTGATAGCTTTGGATGTAACAACCTTACTGTCCCACCCTTCCATGAGACTGATTTTGCAACAAACCATCTTTAAACTGCCTCATCAGTCGACCCCGCCTTTCTGTATCCCAAACAGATACTCAACATTTTGTGTCCTAAGGAATTGCAACTTCAAAATTCTGCATTGAGTGGACAAGAAGTCTGTCAATATTAAAAATAAGATCTTAAATTAGAAATAGGATCCGTTTTGAAACTGCAAGAACAGCATGGAAGGTCTTACAATCACCACTGTGAAACAAAAGGAGATTTCTTGAAATAATTCTCAGCTGTGTAACAGTTTGAATTTGGAGAAATACTAGAGGCACAAATTGCTCAGAGAAGCTGTAGTAGCCCCACCTCTGGAAGTGTCCAAGGCCAGACTGGATGGGGTTTGGAGCAACCTGGGATAGTGGAAGGTGTCCCTGCCCACGCTAGGGGGATGGGACTGGATGAGCTTTAGGGCCCCTTCCAACTCAAATAATTCTGTGGTCCTACAAAATGCAGTTAAGGCTTTGGGTAACTTTCTTTAAAGTCTGTAGTGTTGCAGATATCTCTATGTGCCCTCCTTCACAGGAGATGGACATTCTGCCCTTCCCATTACACAAGACATTGCATGTGCAATAAGTAGAACAGATTTGTGTGTTTTACAAGAAAAAAATACAGAAAATAATATACTAGGAGATTACTTTATAGACTGCTCCACATTAAACTCTCTTTTAAGCCACTTCCATAATATCACAACAGCTTTGCGACAAAACCCAAACACTTCTTTCCAGCAGAGAAGCAGATGACACACTCATTAACTTATGTTAATTACCTTGTCGCATGATTTTGTCCCTCTGGTCCAAGAGCCTGTATCTCTCTTCAGAGGTCTCAGCCACCAATCCCACTAGGTTACTGAGAGATGACAGCGAAGCTCCCAAGCCCTCTGAGCTCTGCCCTTCAGAACTGGAATCAAACAGCTCTGCTTCAAACTGCAGTGCCTTTCGAAGGCCAGGCTTCTTTGCTGGAGAACTAAAAATAAATATTATTTATTTTTTATAAATAATAATACGTTAGTGCACGCCCTGGTCTTAATCAGTTCACTGTTCTTTAGGATGCTAGCATCTCTAGAAGAGTGTTTTGTTCACAGGGAAACGTGAACAATGTATCAATGTACTGAGCTAACACCAACACTGGGAGTCAATCTGGTTAAATCTGGTTAAATCCTCAGCACTGCCCTGACAACAAGAGTTCTGGCATCGTGGAGAAAGTCCTAACAGAAAAGGTATTACTGAAAGTGTCATAGAGGGGACAGAAATGGATGGCTCTTGTAGCATTTTGCAACACTACAGCACAGCAGTTTGTATTCTAAGTTAGGAACTGGCTTGGTGGAGACAAACCCAATGTGCTTTCTACAGCAACAGATTATTTAAACATTTTACACGGCCAAGTACAAACATGCTTTTTAAATCAAGGGATACTGATTCCTTCACAACATATTACTAATTTTATAGTCATATGACTACACATATCAAATGACTTTCGGACTATCAAACCATTGAGGTATGGCAAAGATGACAATCTTGCTACTTCTGTGACTGCCACGAACCAGGAAGACTGTTCACTTGAAGTGAGACAATGATCCAAACTACTCCAAAAAGGAGACTCTCATTCCACAGAACTCTAGCTGCCTCCAAAGGAAACTGCTTGCTTGAGAAGCTCATTGAATCATGACCACAAACATGTCATTACTGCTCAGTCCTAGTTGGGCTCTGCACTGTTTGTCCTCTTTCCTCATGCCTCATACTACAGGTGCTTTTATGAACAAAATCTTTTACTTTTACCAAAGTAAAAGACCCTAATAAGCCGTTAGGAATATCCTTCTGACAAAATGTGAGAGCTGAGTGATTCTAATTCAGACAAACCAGAAAAGAAGGGAAGCAGCCTCCCTGAAGAGAACCTGACTATTTGGCACACAGTGATCATCATTTTTCTCCAAGCTCCCCCTTTCCTGCCAGGTGGATTCTCAGAGGAGAGGACATACCTTCTCCCAGGCATGACACTGCTAGCAGAAGATCTTATTAAAGGTTTTCTAAGAGGGGAATGCTGATAGCTTTGCTCTTCACTGCTTTGCCTTCCTTCATCTTCCCCTGCTTTCTTCTCCTTGGATGAAAATTCTCTTTTTGCTGGACCTGAAATGACACATAAATATGAAGCCAGGTAGCTGCCAAGTAGTTTAAGCAACAGCTCTTTCTTTAGGAGGAGGTGATGAAAACTAAGACTCCCAGTTTTGTACGTGCATGCAAAACTTCCAAAACAACTTGCACTAGGAGCTGTACCAAGTTTCTGCCAATTGCTATCTAGGTCATTCCTCTATAAAGAATAAGTATTTTTCAAGACAGTATCACTTAGTAATAACTGTAATTAGCAGTAAATGAAGTCTAATCCTCAATTGAATCACAGTTCTCTCAGGTTTTTGATCTAATCCACAAGTCATAACTCCCTATGGGATATGAAATCCATTTCACCTGCATAAATCACAATTCCAAGTGCTCCTACTGAAAGTATTTATTTCACATATCCAAGCTTAGACTCAGATTAGCATGAGTTAACGCTTGCAGGAAGGGAGAATTTCTTCTTCCAGAGACAATTTTTCCAGCAGCTGGATTTCTTGAGCCCTCCCAGAACAGTAATTTCTGAATGCTGCCACCAACATAACACCATGATAAAATGACACTGGCAAAGAGGCAGCCCTAGAGCTGCTGCTTCAAGATGTTAATTCTCAGGGAGACAATTTGGCAGCTCTCTGGAAGGCAAGGCTGTAGTTGGTCAAAGCTGAGGTGAACCATCCATCTGCTGGCAGCTGAAGTGCACCCCCAGGCTGGGATCTCACAGGCACACACACTGCACTCATGGAGCTAAAGAAAGGGAAGCACTTGACATTATAAGTATTCCCCTGGGGACTGAACAATCTCCTCTTGCACTAATACCAAGCAAGGTCTGGAATGCTAAGCTCTGTAGATTGCTCTCTTTTTTGGTTCAAACAGTGTCTAATTATTGATGCACAGAACAGCAACCTCAGCAGACACTGCAGAGATTCTCAGGACACTTCCCTTGGGTTGGTTCTCAGAACCTTCTCCTGAAAGCTGCAAGTCCACATTCCAGTCCATGATCGGAGGCAGCAAGGCATTTCAGACTGGGTTTTCTTACATCCCCAAAGAACATTCTACTTCTGGACAGAAGCACAAAGTTGAACATCACCATACTGCTGTTGTGTGACTGCATTATGGATTCAGCCATGATATCTCCTACTAGGAGCTAATCTAGGTATCATCCTCAGCACATCAGGGAAAAAAAGAGCAGCTGGCACGCTATTTACACATCATCAAGTAATCTGGAAAAACAGACTTACTTGTTTTCTTCTTTTGCCAAAATGTTACTATGTCTTTGTGCAACTCTTTCGCTTTTTTTCTGGCAAGAACTGCAG
This sequence comes from Promerops cafer, assembly GCA_013398275.1. Lineage (NCBI taxonomy): Eukaryota > Metazoa > Chordata > Aves > Passeriformes > Nectariniidae > Promerops > Promerops cafer. The sequence goes on along the minus strand of VZSE01003949.1, from coordinate 25,500 downwards.
AGGCCTGAAAGAAAACAAAAGCAGAGCATGGAAACGTAATGGCATCACAACACCAAAATACACAGTGCAGTTTTTGCCACAGAAACATTTACCAATTCCCAAAAATTTCTGGTTGCTGTATTTTAACCTCACTTAAGACCTATATGCAATCAGCTGAACTGGTCTCTACTGAAAAACTGTTGCTTTTCTACAAACAAGAGTGCAGTTTTTATCAGTGCTGGACCCACCCCAAGCACTCAGATTTAATTCTTTCTTCGTAGAATCAGAGACTGGTTTGGGTTGGAAAGGACCTGAAAGACCATCCAGCTACACCCCCCTGCCTAGAGCAGGGACACCTTCCACTAGACCAGGCTGCTCCAAGCCCTATCCAACCTGACCTCAGACACTTCCAGGGATGGGGCAGCCACAGCTTCTCTGGGCAACCTGTGCCAGGGCCTCATCACCTTCAAATAATTTCTTCCTAACATCTAACTCTTCTTTTAGTTTACAGTGTTTCCCCTTGTCCTCTCCCAGTCTGTCTTTGTAAAAAGTTGCTTTCCCTCGTTATTGTAAGCCCCCTTTAGACACTGGAAGGGGCTCTAGAATAACCCTGGAGACATCTCCAGGCTGAAAACTCCCAAGAGTTACGCCACCTCTGATACTCACATGATCAAAAAAGTGGAGAACAGCCATTTTTTTATTACGCCTGGTCATGATCCGGCGAACTTTTACGAACTGGCCAAAGTGTCTTTCCAGCACAATCCTGTCGTTGAGGTAGTCAGGGATGTTCTTGCACTGGACGGCCGTCAGCTCGGCGGCTGGCAGGCCCCCCAGCCCCTCCGTGCTCTCGCTGCCGCGGTTCCGGCGAGCAGGGACGGCGGGGGCCGCATCTGTGGCGAGAAGGAACACGACAGCAGTCAGCAAGCGGGGAGACACTCGGGCGGCCGGGCTGCCCCACCAGACTCCCGCCCACCTTCTCGGGCGGGCTCCCGGGCCTCGGCCGGCGGCGGCTCCTCGGCGGGTCCCCGCTCGGCCTCGGGGCCATCCCCGCGCTCCCGCTGCTCGCGGGCCTGGCTGCGCAGCAGATCCTCCAGCGTGCGGCCGAACAGGATCCCGCCGCGGGGCCGGCTCAGCATCACCGCCCGCTTCTCCGGCGGCGCCGCCGCC
>VZSE01003949.1:0-23621 GCA_013398275.1 Promerops cafer | reverse complement strand
GGGTGGGCGGAGTCCCCGCGGGCGGCCGGGTGGCGGCGGTGCCGCCATGAGCGTGGCGCTGCGGAACGCGCAGCGCGCCGTGCCCGTGCGCCGGGCCCCGCTCCGCCGCGCCGTGTGCGCCTTGCGCGCCGCCTTAGGCGCCTCCCGCTTCGACGTGGGGCTGGTTTGCGCCGGCAACGCGTTGATGCAGCGTTTGAACGGCGCCTACCGACACTGCCCGGAGCCCACCGACGTCCTCTCTTTCCCGTTCCACGAAGTGGCGGCGGGGGAGCTGCCGTGCCCGCGCTGCCGCGACGAGTACAACCTGGGGGACATCTTCCTGGGGGTGGAATACATCCACCAGCAGTGCCGCGAAACCGGGGAGGCTTTTGACGATGTCCTGACGGTGAGCCCCGCTCGGGCGTGGCGGGGGGCGGGGGGGGGGCGGGCGGCGGGGCGGGCACGGGGCTCCTTCGGTAACGCGTGTGTTGTGCTCCCGCCCCTCGCGCAGGTGACGGCAGCCCACGGATTATGCCACTTGCTCGGCTACCGGCACGACACGAAACCCGAGTGGGAGCAGGTGCGGGATGCGCTGGGGCCGGGGAGGGTGTGCGGGGTCCGGCATGGGGTGGACCGGGGCTCGCCCGGTGCTGACCGCCGCTGCTCCCGCAGATGTACCAGAAGGAAGCGCAAATCCTGGAAGAGCTGAACCGCCTCACAGGCTCCCGCCTGCGGCCCCTCACGGCCGGCCTCTTTTGAGAGACCGAGAGGGGCCGGGGCTCCGCCGGCACCGCCCCGGACGTGGCGTGGGGATGGCGGCGCAGGGGTCCGGCGNGCCGCCCCGCGCACCAGGTGAGCAGCGGCGGCCCCGCCGCGTCCGGCCCCGGGCCGGCCCTGCCTGCCGGGATTTCCCCCCGCCGTGCGGTGTCCCCTTGCACAGGCGACCCGCCGTGTCTCGGCCATCAGCTGGTAAAGGGCCTCCTTCGCCTGGTGGTGCTTTTCTGGGTCGTTTTTGGAAGGTGCCATCGCAGCTGTCCAAGAGCTTTCGTCTGTAGAATATCCTGAGTTGGAAGGGACCCCACAGTGATCATCCAGCTCCCGGCTGCATTCTTTTTCCCTACTTCTCCAGAGTGTGTCCTCCTGCCTTTGTGTCCAGCTTACAAAAGTTAGCCTGGGTGATACGCCAGTGGTTTCTCCATTTTTACCACACACCCCATGTTACCCTCAGGATGAGTGAGACTTCACTCCTTGACCCACTGCAAGAAAAGCTCCTAGCATGTGCCACCTCGCCAGGAGACCCTAGTGGCCCCTCCAGCCCCTGCAGCACACACTGCTCTGACTTCCCATACTTCTTCCCCTTCCGAGTACCACAAACTCAAAAAGAGGAACAGCTTCCTTCCTAACAGTTCCATCACAGGATTGTAGGGTAAAAAAGAAAAACGTGTAATAGCCTCAATGTACTCCCAGAAAAAATGGTATTCCTTTGTTCTCCCCAGATACCTTTTGTACGATGTAAACCCCCCCGAAGGGTTCAATCTTCGCAGAGATGTCTACGTTCGCATTGCTTCCCTTCTGAAGACCCTGCGGAAAAGCGAAAACTGGGTCTTGGTTCTGCCTCCCTGGGGACGTCTTTATCACTGGCAGAGCCCTGACATCCTCCAGGTCCGGATCCCTTGGTCCGAGTTCTTTGATATCCCAAGCCTCAACAGGAACATCCCTGTCATTGAATATGAGCAGTTCCTTGCAGGTGGGGTATAGGATCATGCAATCTACGATTAAATAAATATTTGATATGGTTTCTTAACAGGTTTGTTGTTATAGGGGCTTTTATGTGAAAAAAAAAATCATAGAGGTGGCAAGAGGAGGGATGGGAAGGAGTTTTGCTGAGCTACACAACCACTTGGATAACAACCCAATTACTTGGCAGCTTGTTTGATGTAGCACTGCTGTCCCCTTGACTTCTGGGACCCCTGAAGACAGACAATTAATGCCTGTGGTTAAATTCACCTGTGGTATTTCTGTGTGGTTTTGACCATAATGACAAGACCACAAGGAGAGAGGCAGCTTGTTGAAATACAGACAGGCCACCTTTTTCCTGGATGTGGTTGGACAATAAAAGTTGGAAAGCTGATTCTTCCCTGAACTTACTTTCTTATCATTGATGCTGCACATACTTGAGATACCCCTTGCTTTTTGTGTCTAAGAGAAAGGTTTTCCATAAGAAGGTGAAGTTGGTTCCTTTATGATTTAATGCCATGTTGAGCTAATCACCAAATGTTCAAATCTGCAGCAGTGTCACAGGCTTGTTCAGCAAAGGAAATAAAGGCCACCAAATGTGTCACCTCTGCAAAGAGCTCTGAAGGGAAAGCTGTTCCCTGCCTTCCAAGGCAATGCATGTAGAGACCCTGAAACTTAGGGGAAAAAGGGCTTGTACTTGGCATTTTTCTTGGAGGCACTCCTCCTGTTGCAGCTGCTTACAGCACTGAAAACCTGTGTGCTTCGTGGTGTGTTTTACCCAGCTGACAGTGATTCCGTTGTGTTTGGCACATTAAATCACACAGAGCTGGGTGGGATCGCAGGTGCTCACATTGCCTGACCTTTTTAGCTTTTCTGGCTCACACTATTTCCTTTTTTATAGGGAAAATGGGGAAGAGACAGTAGTGTAATATTAGCATTTCTAGCAGATTTTTAACTGCAAGTGATGCTCATTCATACCTTTACGGTGTGGGTTTTGATGCTTACAAATCCTTTGCTTTGCTTCCTGCTCAGAGTCTGGTGGGCCCTTTATTGAACAGATTTATGTGCTACAAGGCTACGCAGAAGGATGGAAAGAAGGAACATGGGAAGAAAAAATAGATGATAGGCCGTGCATTGATCAATTGATGTACTCCAAAGACAAACATGGCTACTACAGGTAACATTGAGCAGTTCTTCTGGTCTTTTCAGTTGTATTCAGAGAGACATTTGCCTGCTGTGAATATTTGGGTGCTTGAAGTTCACTTTGACTTTAAAAAGCCCATGAATAATAAAATATTGTATTGGTATGAGAAGTTCTAATTCTATAAAGTTGTTGCTCCATTGAAAAGCAGCATAAAGGAGGTGGCTGGTTTATTTGTATCATAGGTAGTTTTTTAGGATGTTTTGTTCTATATATGGCATCTATTTAAAATACAGGCCTGTGAGCCAATCCTTTGTGTTCCCTTTTAGGGGCTGGTTCTGGGGTTATGAAGAAACACGAGGCCTAAATGCCTCTTGCTTGTCTGTCCAAGGATCTGCCTCTATTGTGGCTCCCATCCTTCTGAAGAACACTTCAGCACAGTGAGTTGCCTTGTATAACTATTTAGTGTTGTACTATTGTTGTACAACCCCATTGCTGGGTGGGAAGAGCAGGGGGAATTTAAAGGCTGTATCCCACTGTTGAGATACTTCATCACTCAATTATTGTACTCTGTTAAAATAATTATAAGAGGGATTTACAGTGTAAGAAACACTTAACCGTAAGTTAAGTTAAAGATTGCAGTGCTAAAACCTAAGAGCACATAGCCTTGAGCTCCTTCATATTCCCTCTCAGGCAGCTTTTGTGACTTGCACCTCCAAGGTATCATCAAATATCCCCTAGATCATGCAGTGGAAGAGATGATGAACCATCAGCTGTTCCATATCCTACTCCACACCACATGTGATTTTATGTCTCTGGCATATTCCCCCTCAGTAGTCTCCTCTGCAGTGGGAAGAGTCCTGGCTCCATTAGTTGTTCTCCATGTGAAAGCCATTCCATGTCTTTGGTTGTCACCACTTTGCAGTTTAGCAGGATCGTGCACACTGAGTGTGGGTCAACCTGTTACACTGCAGTACAAATTACATGCTCTGTCAAGTGCTCTCTTCTTTTTCTGCTACTTCTTGAGACACAGGTTCCTTATTTTGACCTCTGAGTGTTGCCTTGATGTTTGCATCGAACTGTCCTCATTCCTAACCATCAAGACCTTTAATTATTAGATGAAGCCAGGTTTTGTTGTTTTTTTTTTACTACACTCACTCCTGTGTTAGATTTCATCTGCTACTTCATTAGCCAGTGATCAGACTTCTCTAATTCTTCATAGTTGGCCTTAGCTGCTCTGAGGAATTTAAAATAATTAAGCTGTGTCACCTGTTCATGCCCTTCTGTAGGTTGTTTAGGAATATGGTGAAAAGACCTTCCACTTGTGACCTCCCTCTGCAATGAGAACTATACATTTATCCCTGTCTCTAAACTTTTTCTTTCTTAATCCATGCAAGAACCTTTCTGTGCCAAGTTTTCTTAAAAGCCTTTAATGAAGGCTGTCAGGAAATCTTGTTAGGCAATGTCGGTGACATGTCCCTTATCTTCGTGTGTGCCAGTGTCTTCAAACTACTCTGATTGTTCAGACCTCTGATCTCTCATATTGCCTTTCTGGCTGGACAACCAGCTGTGTAGTCCTAGGACTCGGTTTTTACCCCTCAAGTGTGGTCACTTCAAGAAAACTTCTCCATGCATTTGCATTAGTAACCTCATTCACCTCCACTTGTCCTGTTAGATATACTGCTGCTTCTTCACCAGCACAGTCTAGTCTGCTTCCAAGTGATTTAGAGCCTTCCATGCAGGTGTCCAGCTGATTATCAGCAGTGATAATCCAAAGTTGATTGGTTATTTGCTTCCTCTCTTTTTGGTAGAAGGAGATGCACATAATGACCCTGATCCCTTTTAGCAGAAGCATTTCTCTGTATGTTTGCTTATCATCAGTGTGCTCACAAATTAAATCTACATCTCTTATGCTCTGGGATAGTTGAAACTTTCAAAATCTCTTCTGCTTCTTAGAACTTGGATAGTGCAGTTATGTTTGCAGTACACAGTCCTGAACTATGTTTACTTATGAGAAGCACAAGTTGCTGTCTACTAACACACATTTGGGTAATGTCTCTGTGTTCTTTGATCTGTTGTTTTACTGTAGGACATTTTATTCTACTTTTGGAAAACACCTTCTCTGGGTTTGTTTTCTTGATCTTCTGCTTCCTCACAGAGGCTGTCGTGTGCTCTGAGGCTGAGCATTATCACACAGGTTACTTCTTCCCTTTGGATCACTCTCCCTGTCGGAAATCCAATTTATCCTGTAGCAACTACTGCAAGGGCTGTGAGGTTAATGCTTGTTAGTCTTTAACTCTCACAGTCAGAGTACCATTTATTAGGGGAGAGAGCAGGCACAGGGAGTGGCATGGTTCCCTTCTCTCCCCAGCAGACTGTGGGTCACAATTTGCCTTGTAGAGAACTAGAATTTGCCTCATAGGAGCCTGTCCCTCATTCCCCATGCTCCCTTTGCAAGCAGATCATAGTCTGTGCTTTATCCTAGCAAATGTGTAAAGAAACGTCATAATGTAAATTCTATTCCTAAGGGAACTGCACTCAGTTTTACAATTTTCAATAGGTCAGTGATGTTAGACAGAGCTGAAAACCTTCTTCATGACCACTACGGAGGGAAAGATTATTGGAATGTGAGTATTTTACAGATAGCTTCTCTAGATTTTTACTTGGCTCTGCTAAAAAATTCAGTAACCAATGTGTGCTTCAGTTTTGCCTTGGGTTTCTTGACTTGGAAGTCACTTGTGTCTTCTGTTTCAGCAATGTGTGCTAACATGATTTTCAGGCTGCTGTGGATTAATGTGACACAGGAATTTGTCCTGCTGTCTTGTGCCTAAAGGCCCAGTGCTGCAGGGCATGGTGATTAAAAGGACCTCCCCTATACAACACATCTACAATCAGAAGGGAGCAGTTTCTTACCTAGTCAACCTCAAGATTAGTCTTTTCAAAAGAATTATGAGAAGTGCTCATTATTGTCCCAAATCCCTCCCCATTGGCTTCAAAGGCAAAATTCCCATGGGTTTCAAGGCAAAGGTCTATGGTAAAATAATTCTTATCAGAAAAGTTTTAAGAAAAGGTTAAGGTTCAGACACAGGAAAATGGAAGATGATATGGAGTACTTGATATAGTTAAAATTCCTAAGAGAAACTGACTCTCATGATATTATGAAACAAATTACATGGACCTCAGTCTTGTAAGCATCTGGCTATTCACTTGAGATATGGCATGTTTTCAGAAGTGGGCCAAACAGTAGTTTGCTAGCCATGAAATAATCATTGAGAGTGATCTCTCAATTAAAGAAATGCAACCCAGGTACCATATTTGAGTATGACTTGTCCTGTAAAAGCAGACATGAAATCCACATGGCTCCATAACACATTTCTTAGCAGTGGCACTTTAAACATTGCCCCAGTGGTTTTGCCTGATGTCCAAACAAAAATTTACTCACTGCAGCTTGGGCCCAGGGCCTCTTCTCTTTTTTCCATGCTCCTCTGAGAAGCATCCCTCCCTTCTCTGTTTCTTTGCAGACAAGAAGGGAGAACTTGGGATTTCCTTCTTTCTTTTCCCTGTTAATAAAAAGGCCACTTGTGGCTGTGTGCAGTTGTAACTGCATCAGAGAATCTTAGAGATTATTATTCACAGGTTAAGGAAATAATTCCTTTTTTGTCACTTTTCCACTGAATTTCATAGGCATGTCTGTGGCTAGATGCCTAATGTTTTTTAAGTAGGTTTTATTCTTACAGGTGTTTTGCATGCCTAAAGTGTTTGCCCAGCTTTTGTTTCCAGAAGTGAGGTATATTGGTAGGGTTTTTAATTTGGTATATTATGTGTTCTGTTGTGTAAATAACTGCAGTGTCCTCCCTGTACCTGTGTGTTGCAGGGGCAGGTGAATATGCTGGTTATAAATGTGGTGATAATTAGAAATAAACTATTAAAGCTTGGATAAAATTGTTGCTTAGAGTACTGGGTAGACGTACCAGAAGTGACTGCATCTTGGAAGTGCTATGTGTGTGAAACTGTCTCCACCTACTCATTTTTAGCTCTCCTTGTTCTGACTCAGCGTCTGCTCTTATTCCAACAGACCCGTCGGAGCATGGTGTTCGCTAAACACCTCCGCGTAGTGGGAGACAAGTTTAGGAAGAAATACCTTCAGTCCACCGATGAGGCAGACAGGACTCAGTACAAGGAAGACTGGACACAGATGAAGGTAAAATCCTTAAGAGTCCGTTCCCCATAGCAAATATTTCATTTGTATACTCCTGACTGTGTGCTGCAGGGCATGTTGGAAGGTACGCGAGTGACATTCTTCTGCTCACGTTGAGGTGGACATGCATGTTCCTCATGCTCCTCCTTCTCCCTGTATGACACGAGCTAACAGAGTCTGTTGAGATGTGCCTGACTGCTTCTGAGGGCCAGATCTTTGTTGCCCTCATTTCAGTAAAGGAAACTTGAATTTCTTCTCGTTTTCAGCACTACATGTGGGTGTAAAGTTCAGCTGCCACCTGCCAGTTGAGCATTTATTTGGTCAAGGAGAGGAATTTTTGCTCACAAAGATTTGGCACTCCAGTTTCTCTTGCATGATGGAGGCCACCCAAGATCTAAATGTTCCAACAAGTGTCCCAAGCTACTTCCAGTCCATACTTAAAAATTTGTGTCTACAACTGGAGTGAGTCTATGCCTTATCCAGAGATGATGCATTCTGGCTTTTCAGTGCGAACAGTGATGCTCTCAAGTTTTAAAGCTTCGATCTTTCTCTCATAGGTTAAGATGGGCACAGCTCTAGGTGGCCCATACCTTGGGGTTCACCTCAGAAGGAGAGACTTCATTTGGGGTCATAGAGAAGATGTGCCTTCCCTGCAAGGAGCAGTAAAGAAAATCCACAGCCTCTTGGAGATGCTTAAACTTGAAAAAGTTTTTGTAGCCACTGATGCTGTTGAGGAAGGTAGGCAGATCACAGTCACTTCAGGATTGGTAACTTTTGACAATGAGTGCAGCAATTATCATTGGCTCCCCTTCCTGCCTGCAATGCTGTGAATTTTGGCAACTGTATTGTAAAATTTGTTGGTAGATTTTGGTGTCACTTGCTCTTTAACTGTTCACCAAGGGTTGCCTTAAACACACATATTGTGTGACAGCAATGAGTTGCTGTTCATAGTGTAGACATAAATTTGTATCCTTCCTTTTTTAAGATATTGAACTGCTCAAGAAACTGCTGCCTGAGATGGTGAGGTTCGAACCCTCTCTGGAGGAGCTGAAACTCTATAAGGATGGGGGCTTGGCTGTGATTGACCAGTGGATTTGCACACATGCAAGGTAGCAAACCTGACTTTCATTCAGCCAAAGCTTAATGTCACTGTCACAAAACTGAATATGATTTTTGGCCCATGGTTGTTTGCAAATGGTCTAAGACATTATATAATCAATTATATAATTGAGATGTGTACAGTAGATGTATAATGGTTATATTGTGTGTATATATATACACAATTTCATTATCATATCATTTCACTGAACAGTGAAGTTCATTGGACTGAAATCTAATTACTTGCATTTTAAAAACTTGCCCCCTCAAAACTTGCTCATAAACCCTTTTTGATTTTTTCCACAGGTATTTTATAGGTACCTCAGTTTCAACATTTTCCTTCCGAATCTATGAGGAAAGGGAGATCTTGGGATTTGATCCAAAAACAACTTACAACCGATTTTGTGGTGAAACAGAGAAAAACTGTGAGCAGCCAGCTCACTGGAAAATTGTATATTAAACAAAGAGAAACACAAAGGTTTTGATACTGTTAGAGTTGAAAATAATAAGGAAAAATCATAGGGAATTACCTGCCTTGGAACAAAGTATGACCCAGTCCTTTATTCTCAGCTCCCGCTGCCCTTCCATCATTAGTGTGTCATGGAGTAGCTGTACTGCTCAGTGTCTCTGGACCTCACAGCATTTCTACGTGGCTGCTGCCCCTGGGTCCCCAGCACTTCCTGCTCTTGCTGCCTTCTCTGAGTGGTCCCACATGCACCAAGTGGGTTGCTGCAGACCGCAGGGGCCTCTTGGCTGCAGAGCTGTGATGGGAAGTGGCAAAGCAATGCCCAGGATGTGGCTGTTCAACCCAGCCTCACCTACTGGAGCATTTCTTACCTGTCCACGGTTCTCTCTGTGGGTCTGTGGTCATTTTTTACCTGCAGGGCTGGGAGTCCTGGCCATGTTACCTGGAGTGCTCACCCTGGGAGCACCAGTTTCTACCCAGGGAGGAACCTAGCTGCCGCCAGAATAAAAGCAGGGGAGCTGCTCCCACTCCAAGGGAAGAGGGTGCAAGGCCAATCCCTTGGGGACTCACCTTTCATGTGAAGACACATTGCCTAGCAGAGAAAGAGGTTGGTACCTAGTGGAGCAGGGCCAAGATTTCATTTTCCCGAGGCAGCTCCCTCCTCTGCCTGCCACAGCACTGGCCAGGGCTGGGACGGGAGGGTGGGTGTGTTCTGCTGCTGGAAAGGGGGCAGTGCTGGTGGCCCTCTCAGGAGGGTCCTGGTTGCTTCAGGGCCTTGCTTTTCCACTGGTTTGTGCCCACAAAGGAAAGACATGCAGAAGGCAGCACGGTCACCACAGCCCTGTACTTAGGAGTCCATCAGCCTTCCCCACACTGAAGGTGGTTAAACCCTTCAACTACTCTGCAAAACTCAGCACCACTGCAGATCTACAGGAGAACAGCAGGTTATCCGCAGGGGGATTCTGACACACTTTAGTGGTTTCAGTTCAAAACCGGGCAGAAACACCAATCTGTGTAGTGGTTTAGGTTCGCCAATCACAGGTGCACTCACTAGGGTGTACTTACTCATTTCTTGCTGTGAGATGGGATTAGGAGAGGAAGGCAAAACAGGCTTAAAACTTAAAAGGGTATAAAGAGAGGTTTATTGACAGTAACTAAAGGAAGAACAGATGAGAAAACAAACAAAACCCGTTCAGACTCTTCCCCTCCCCACAACTTTTTTCTTTCCCACTGTCCATGTAAAGAAACAAAACTCTGTATTTTCAGTCAGTTTACCACCCTTTAAAGTAGTCTTTCATTAGTTTGCTTGGGGAGAGAAGTCCCTCTTCCAAATTGTCATGGAGACTTTCCACAAGAGAAAAAAAAGAAAGTTTTCTTGTGATTCCAACTCTCACGAATAGCAGCTACCCGGAGAAACCTGCAATCGTAGAAGCCCTTCCCATTTTCACACAGCTTTCCCACAGCTGTGTGTATGGGCCATGTCAGCTTATGGGGTACCAGTTTAAAGGTGAACTATTCCAAAGCAAAGGTTCTCTGCATCTATTTTCAACTCGTCTTCATCACTGGGAGCAGAAGTCATCTCCTTTGTCTCTGGGAGCACAGAATCCTCATCACTCTTTCACTCTCTCCCTCTATTTGTTCAAAGTCTTCATAGAATTACATAGGGGGCTTTGCTAAGTAAAGAGCCACCTCCCCATAGTTCTTTCATGCGTTACAGGGAAAAGAAAGTCTTTCTCCATAGCCTTGCAAGAGGATTTTAGCCTCAAGATCAAGGCATCTCCTCATCCTTCTCCTCTAGAATTCAGCTTCTTCATCACTGACTCAGTATCTCATGTTGTCTCTTTACATTCTGGCATTTTTGGTTCTTTCTCTGTCTCTCGGGAAGGGTCGGAGCACTGAGAGGGTTCAAATCTCACCCAGGGCCTGCAGATGGCTGCCTGACCCTGGCGGGCTCCGGGAACTGCAGCAGGAGCCAGGATCAGCCACGCCGGGGGAAGGGCCAGGATCTCAGCCGCTTGGAACACCACGGGAGCACGGCTGAGGCTGATGGATTCTCTTCTCCTGGCCGGCACCCACGTGGCCAGGCCAGGGCCGGTTCTGCCGGGCCGCGCGGGCTGGGCCCGGCCCTGCGGCAGGGCCACCCGGCCCGACCCGACCCCCCTGTTACCTCTTTCCCGGCCGGAAATCAAGAGAGCTTTTCCCGGGCTTTGTTTTTAACATGGGTGTTTGCAGAAGCCTATGAACTTTCTCAATGGTGTAATGAAGTGTCAATCCTCAAAGCTAATTACTGATTGCTTGTTTTTGTCAGACACCGAGGAAGCTGCTAAGAGCTTCCCCTGCACTACTTCCAAAAATGCCCCCTTGGGCAAAAACCACCACACACACATTTCTCGTTATGTGTCCAGAGGAATCCAAGTGCTTATTTTACCCCTGCACAAGTGTGGCCAAAGCCAGACATACAGAGCAATAACAAATTCTCACAATATACCAACAGAAACAAACTTTTAGTAACATTATTTCTTAGACAGCTGTTGGGGATGAAATCAAATGCAAAGAAGAAAACTAAATGTAAAAAATCAAGATGTTGGTGCACACTCATACAGTGTTTCTGCTTTTGAGCTCCGCAAGTGTTTTTTTCTTTCTTCCTCCTTGTGTGACCTCCCTTTAATTTCATTGTCATCTATTTTTAGCTAAGTAATACTGTGGGTGTCAGTCATACAGTGCCCAGGATTCATCTCCTAAGTCAGCCCTGCTGCTCAGGCCTCAGCACGTCAGGGAGTAACGTGCAACCCCTGGTGCTGGTGTTCCCAATCACTGCAAAGTTTCAGACAAGTGTTTAAAGTGACACCTTGCTGCTGGCTGGTGTCCAGCAGTGCCCCTTCGTCACTACTGAGAGTCCCTTCAGCTGGGGTATCAGGCTGCTGGACTGGGCTTTCCAGTGAGATCCAGCTACAAATGCAATTTGGGAAATAGCCTCCAAAATGTTCTAGGCTCATACCTTAAAAATGGCTCCAAAGGGCAACAGCTCCAGCACGAGTCCTTGTCCCAGCCCTGGCTCACTGACACACAAAGAAGCCAACTGGGCTGGGCTTCTCGCCCCTCTGCTGCCTCCTCCAGCTCCCCTCCAGCCCGGGGAAGAGGAGGAAAACACAAAAGCATCGGGACAGAACAGGAGCTGCCTGAGCCATCCCCCTGCCTGCGAGGTGGCAGCTGCCCGAAGCCAGGAGCAGCCAGCAGGAGGAGGCAGCTGCTCTCTTTGCCAGGAGGGGAGAGGGATGGGGATGGGGAGAGCACGGTTTGCTAGGCGGGGTTTCCCAGGGAGAATTTCAGTTCCCTGCACTGCATGGAGTCTGGGCTGAGCCAGCTGGGAGATGTGGGTCGTGATTGTGATCCCCTTCTCCTCTCTGCCGGGATAACTGCCTAGGGAATGACATTTCTGTCAGCCTGGTCCTACCCGTGTCTACTGGAAAAGGGCGGAGGTGAAGAGGCAAGTGCTAGAGTTCCTTGGGGATGATGGAGCTGTGGTGTTTGGCTGTGCCAGCCGTTTCTGGTCGTTCCTGTCCCCTAGCTGTCCCAGCCTCAAGCAAGAGCTCCAGTGGTGCCTCTGTGCTGGGTTGGGAGTGTTTGCTGAGAATGTGCTTGAAATGCAGCATCCCTGGGAAGATGCTTTGGTTCCAGAGCTTTTGGACTTGTCAGCTTTTGAGTTTGTTGGAAAAGTCACTGTAAAGAAGAATGATGATGAAGTTTCCCACTTCAGCCCAGCAGATCCCAAAAGGTCCTACAGGAATGTTTATTTTTTCCTTCCCTTTGGGATAACTTCATCTCCATCCTGCCATGAGCCATTTCTTCATTAATTAATTAATTGATTGATTGCAGAAATGTTTTCTGAAATGTTTCCCCCTTTCTGCTTTTGAGTGTTCCCTGATGTCGTTCAACTGCCCAAATGTCCTGCAGCTTCTAGCTGGAAAAACCTGGGATAGCTTGGACAGAGATGACATTTTTAGCTGAAAGCCTGGGGTGATTGAGAGGGGCCACAAAAACTGTTTGTGTAGGAAAATGCGGATCTGGGGACTAAGTCTGAGTTTATCTGTGGGGCATTTTTGAGGAAAAACCTGAGGTGATATTTAGGGGACAGAATGCACGTTCTTGGGGTAGAAAAGATTTAATCAATATTGTACAGCAAGGAAAATGTTGAGAGTAAAAGTTGATGTAGTCTGGAGGGAACAAAATGAATATTTTGGAGGCAAAAGGAGGAACTCAGTAGAGGACAGATAGGGAAAATTTTGGAGGCAACACTTGACAAAATTTCTGGGGTAAAGAATGAACACTTTGAGGGAAAAATGAGGTGATGAGCCGTGGGCATGTAAGGAAAGTTGGGGAGGGGTAAATCTTGAGAAAAGCTCCACGGTATTAAAGAATTGCTTGGAAGTAAAACTGAGGGAATCAGTCAGTGTTGGAGAAGTAGGAGAATTTGAGGGTTAAAACTTGAAAAGATCTAAGAGTAGAGAATGAGTGTTTTTAGGTAAAAAAAAGGATGCCTTGTTGAAGTTGGGCATCTGGATTGTGGCATTTATGGATCACAAAGTGTTTTTCCAGAAAGCAGCAGATGAAGAAGGTTGCCAAAGCCTCTGTACCTGTGTTGAAAAATCCCTCCCAGGGAAGAAAGGTACCTAAACTCCCTAAAAATAGGGACTAATTAGCATGGGAAGGGAAAAATCCACCCCCTGTAGGAGAGAGAATGTTAACTAATGAAAGAGAATAATGTCCCTAAGAAGCAGGGAACATTAATTTCTTGGCTTGCTAAAATGTATCAGAAAGTCTGGAATCGGGGTCTGTGTGGAAGCCGGGATTTTCTCAGCCATCTCCAGAGCCCAGTGCTGGGCATAAAGAAATTCCTGGCTCTACAACACTAGAAGTGCAGTACCAGAGGATTCTGTTATCCTGAGGATTTGGGGGATATTTGACAAAAATTTCTGATGGCCCACGTTGGCCTAAGCTTTTAACACTCTCTGGATTTAAGGGATCAGGGCTTCCAGCATGCACCACACAGGTTTTTCCAGGGAAATCCCTTGAGCCCCAAATCCGTGTGAGTCCAAAGCAAAAATCCCTGGGAGCTGAAGGCAACAGGATGTTTCTTGGGAATTTTGAAGTATTCGATGTGTCCTAAATGTTACGTTTGAATGAATGCCAGTTGTCTAGGATTGTATGTTGGGAGTTGCTGGTTTAGGGATGGCCAGGTCTGGATTTGGATTTGTGGGCACTGAGAGTTCCTTGTGTCAACTTTAGGTCTGGATTGGTGGGAATTGTCAGAGAAAAGAAGGAAATGGAAGTGCACAGCTCTGTTCTTGGAGAAATTATCAGGATGGGAGAAGGAGGGTGTGGAACTACTGGGAGCTCCTGGAGTGAGGGAAAGGAGCCAAGGATTGGAAGCAAAAGCTGTGGAACAAAGCCCAATAAGGGGGCGGGGCAGGGTGGGCACCTGGGTGAAAGAGGTGAAAGAGGGAAAGAATCCCTGCTCCAGGAATCCAGCAGGGGCCAGGGGAGAATCATTTTCCATCCTCTGGCTCTTGGTGGAATCCTAATAATGAAGGTCAAAGAAAATTATTAATTTGTCATTAGGTTTGGAATGAAAGATGCTGTTCCAGAGGGGAGTATTCACCTGTTAAAATTCTGTTGGATAAAGGAAGAGAGGAAGGAAGTAGCTAGGGAATGAACAGGTGGGTTTTTGGTGGATACAGGGAAAGACATGGGAAGGGACTCTTAGGTAAAATACACCTTATGGGTACCACCAGGAAAAGCCAAAACTGCCCTTTTTTCCAAGCTCTGACATTCCAGAGAAGTAAACAGTGGTTAGCACATCTATTTCTATGTTCTTTGTATGCCCAGTGCTTTGTTGGGAAGAGACAGTATTAGGAAATGAACAAATCCAGGGATGTAATTCCTGATAGTAAAGCCCTGGAGGCCCAGGTTTTCATATTCTTCCATCACCCAAACAGAAGGAATCCTGCAGAGGAGGTAAAATGCTGTCACTCCATTGGTGGAATTCCTGGGACACTGAAAGCAGAAGAAGCAGTAATAAGAGTTGGAACCAGACTCCAGCTAGGTAAGGCAGACACCAAATCCTTTGGAATTAGAACTGGGTAGGGGTGAGAAGAATTAATTGCTAAATTTGTACCCTGTGGATTCCTGAGCAGCATCCCAGCAGGGAAGACTGGAGGGATACTCCACGAGAAGGTCCAGACTGGGGGCTGTTTCCAGATGGGAGCAGCAAGCCTTGGAATTGCCTGAAGGGAAGAAAGAGGGGTCCTTTCAGCACAAGGATCAGCTGTCAAACGTGGAGACGTTATCAGACGATTCCTTGGGAGTGTTTAGTTCCCAATCCAAGTCAATCTCCTGCCTTGTGAAGCTCAGAAATCTGGGGAAGAACCCAACTGATGTAGGGAATGGACTGGCAGATAAAACTGCTGGGGAATGGTAGGGAAAAGCATCCTAACAGGGGGCCTCCTTTTGTACAGAAATGGTGCAAAAATTGTCCAAAAGAACAGGAGTCAAATGGGATTTATGTATTCCTTGGAGACTACAATCCAGTGGGAAGGCTGAGAGAAGGAAACAAAGCCTGCAAATGAGCCAAATCCGCCAAAAACCTCGAATGGCCACATTCCCTGGCATTGCTGAGGAATTCAGCCAAGCTCCAAGCAAAAGGTGAGTCCCTATGGAATCCTTAATGGGAGACCATATCCAACTGTGACTCTTCCTGGGGACAGCCATGGGATAGGTTATCCCAGTTTCAGAGAATATGTCATTTCCTTGGGAAAACTACTTTGATCATTGCATAACTTTATTGTTTGAGCCTCAGCAGTCACCTGGGATATCCAAGTCCATCCTCCCCAGCAGGAAGACTGGGAGTGCGTCCAGACGTGGAGAACTTCTGGGAGAGCCCCAGAGAAGAAAGAAGGCTCCAGCTTTGCAGGTCTGTATCATAACCCATCCGTCAGCCACTCCTGTTTGATCCCAGTGGATTTGTCCTCTTGGATTCAACCTCAGCAGCACTAACTGCTGGGAATTATGTGGCCTTTCTTTTCCATGGGATTTCTTTTCCATGAAACCTCTCCTTCCTGCCCTTCAATTCTGTTGCACACAGAGGGAAAACCCAAAACTCCATTATTTCCCCTCTCCCCTTTATTTTACCTCCTCTTTTCCTGCAGACTTTGGGCTATCCAGGTTTGGATGTGAATTAGGCAGAGCCCCCTGGAAGCTCAGCTCGAGGTGGGATTGGAGTAGTGTTGGAACCACCATGGATTCTCCCAAGGTTTGGTGTGAGGAGCTGCATCTTGGGATGTGTAGCCCCGGTCATCTGAAGGTCCCCATCCTTTAAGGCCTCCTTACGGGCTTGCATCCACCCTCTCCCTGGCCCAGTGCTGTCCGATGACTCACTGTCTTCATCCTCCGAGGAGGATGAAGAAGTGTGGACATGGGCTTGGATCTTTCTCCAGACCAGAGGGGCCCGATGGTGTGGGCTCCCAGAGGCCAAGATGGCCTCCTTCTGGGCACGCTCACTTCCGGTTCCAGTGGAAGTGGGACCGGGAGTGGCAGAGGTGGGGTCATGGCACAAGGGGGTGGTGACAACCTCGAGGGGGAACCTCCCACCAGGGGTGGAGCCAGGGGTGGAGTCAGGGGCAGAGTCAAGGACAGACAGGGAGGGGCCCAACACTGATGATGTCAGGAAGGAGGGGCCTGATTCAGGGGTGGAGCCTGATGAATGGGTGTGGTTAATAGGGAACCTGAGAACAGAAAGGGAGGAAGCAGGGCAGCCATTCTGGGATTCAGCCAGGGGTCCCAAGATGGAGGACTCGGCCATGTGGCCAGCGCCATCTTGGCCCATTAACTTCAAAGACCAGGGGAGTGAACTGGGATAAGGGGGTGCAGGGGATTAGGTTAGTGCTCAGGCTGACACGGCCATTGGCAGTCTGAGGAAGGGACAGAGAGGGGTAGGAGATGGCAGGAGGTGGGTGATTCTCCTGTGCCCTTCGGCAGGTTCCATCTCTTAACCCACTCTTAGGGAGAGAGGGATTAGGGTCAGAGGGGGAGGAGGACTGCAGCTGGGGAGAACTGGGTCCCAACTGTCTCCCCTTTTCCTTTGTTAACTTAAACATAATGTTTAACAAAGGATAAAATCTCCCCAAATCAACACTTGTCTTAACTTGCTCCCGATACATGCGTCTCCCAACTCTGTCCTAAAACTTAAAACAACTGACATCTTCCCAAGCAATCCCCGGGAAGTGTTTGAACAGGAAATGAACAAAGGCTTTCAAATCTCCCTTAGAAAATTTTTCATTCCCCATCATGAGGGCTCCTTGGACATAAACCTCCCGCTCAGTAACAGATAATTTGTTTCCCATTTTTCCAAGTGGAATCTTCCCTCCCCATGAGACAAAGGAAAAGAACAGAAACACAAAAGGGGCTGTTGGTGGTACTCCCACTCACCAAACCTGACGAGCCGATAGAGTTAAATCTCGTAGCGGTCGCCGACTCTGACTGGCTCTCTGCAGCTGGACTCCTCACTGGCTGCGGTGTTGTCTTTGAGGGATTGTCAGTCAGCCCCTGCAGAAGTCCCCTCGGAAAATCGAGGAAGACCCCGTCCAAGACCTGGGGCTCCGAGGTGCTTGTGCCCAGAGATGGAAGTCCACTGGGGATGCCCTCAGGGATGACCTCGAAAGGTCCCTGTTCGGGCGCCAGCTGTAACAGCAGCAGCTGGAGATGCTGGGGCTGCCATCTTCCCGAGAGTGTCCTCTCAGTGAAGGAAGGAGAGACACCTCAGCTATCTCGGGTGTTGTGTTGCTTGTTGGTGTGCATGGTTTGTGAAATAAAGGAGTGAGAGGGGTCCTTTGTATGGAATTCTGATGCCCTTATTCAAGGAGCACCGAAGGGATCCAGGGACAAAAGAACCAGGAACAGTGGAGGATCTAAGGTTTCAAGAGGGACAGGGGAGGAGGAGTCTAGGGTCCAAGGACCAATGATCTGAGGGTTAAGGGGCAGAGTAAAGGTGTGAACAAGGGTCCACATCCAGCGGGGATGTAGGGGAGGAGATACAACTGTTGGGAGCCAATGGGGGAATAGAGAACATAGGACTTGCCAGAACTGGGGACAAACCAAGGGATGATTGAGGGATGATGTAACTTGGATCGGGGAAGGTTCAGGAACTGGGGTGGAACAACTGAGAGTGGCATAAGTGATTGATTGAATGGAGAATTACAAGGAGGAGCTTGTGGGGACCACTCTATTCTTAACAGTGGTCTCCTCCCACAGCATCCACTTCTCAATGCTGTGGAATACAACAGGGATGGGCTGGGATTTTGTGCTGTTCTGGGNCCAGGAACAGTGGAGGATCTAAGGTTTCAAGAGGGACAGGGGAGGAGGAGTCTAGGGTCCAAGGACCAATGATCTGAGGGTTAAGGGGCAGAGTAAAGGTGGGAACAAGGGTCCACATCCAGCGGGGATGTAGGGGAGGAGATACAACTGTTGGGAGCCAATGGGGGAATAGAGAACATAGGACTTGCCAGAACTGGGGACAAACCAAGGGATGATTGAGGGATGATGTAACTTGGATCGGGGAAGGTTCAGGAACTGGGGTGGAACAACTGAGAGTGGCATAAGTGATTGATTGAATGGAGAATTACAAGGAGGAGCTTGTGGGGACCACTCTATTCTTAACAGTGGTCTCCTCCCACAGCATCCACTTCTCAATGCTGTGGAATACAACAGGGATGGGCTGGGATTTTGTGCTGTTCTGGGGTTTTTTTCTGTTTGCTTTTTGGGCTACCTCAGAGAAAGAGCTGGAAACCAAACCAGCTGAAGGGGATCCCCCAATTCCTTTCCTTTCAGAGGAGGCACAAATCCACATGGAGCTGAGGAAAGGGATGTGAGGCGAGTGGGAATAATTGAGACTCAGGATTCTGCACTTCATTCTTCTAATGTGTTTGGAGGTGCAGGAAATGCCAAATCCCAAAGGAATTCTGTGTCTGTAACATCAAGTGCAACCTCTTTAAAGCCAAGTCCTCAGTGCGGGGTTTTCCCAAGAATAAACCCAGATGGGACATGGAAAAGCCTCAGTGAGGATTTCCAGCCTTGACTCCACAGCTTTTGGAAAAGCTTAGTAACCAAACAATATCAAATTTCCATCAGATTTGTATCAAATATGGTGTTTAAATCTGGGACTGCTCAGTTCCCTGGGTGAGAAAGTCCTTGAAGTAACCAAGCTGAGGCATTCTTGAGAATTCCAAGTGTTGTGTCCTTATGACTCTTAATACAATATTTAAATAGTTACTATCAAGTTGAGACAGTATCAAGTAGATCTGTCAGAGTGGCAGAAATGTTTTTTCACCTGGAAGTGTCTTGGGATAACCAATACTCCTTATGTCAGAATGAATTGGTCTTCCTTCTTTTCCCTTTTTTTCTTTCTAGATTGAGGATCATTGGGGAGAATATTTGGCATAAAGAAATGAAAGGCACAAGGGAAGCTTCACGTTCCCAAGGGAATGCTTTAGGCACCACGTGCAGCTTCTGAACCGCACGGATAATCCTGGCTCCCACAGAAACCTTCCGAAGCTGGAAGGGATAGGGAAGATAATTCCAGGAGCAGTGGGAAGCGCTTTCTCCCGGGTCTGGATAGCACTGAGGTCGGAACGAGTTCTAAATATTCCTTGTGCCTCTCCTGTTGCCAGCCCAGGACTAAGTCGGTGTCCCCTGAGTGACTGCAGTTCCCTGTGTGTGGAGGGAGGAGGTCCGTGCTGGAGAGTGGGAGAAAGGTCCCTGCTGGTTGCTGTGTCCTTGCTGGACAGAGAACTCTGACCTTGGCCAGATGGGCTGGTGAGAATCGAATCCATCTTGCCTCCTTTTGAATGAGTTGGTGTAATGAGTCATCAGCAGGTCCCGCCTTTAGCTGTCTTTAGTTCAGTTTCTTTTTCACAGGTTTCTGATTGTTTTGAATCACCAAACATCACAAAACCCTTAAGTTTGCTAAATTAACCCTGAAAAGGTTCAACAAACCAGTACCAATTGGCGATTGGATAGCTGGGATCTTATGGCCCTTTGAGGCCACATTGGGTTCACCCCCTGATTTTGGTGCCAAGGGAAACTCCAAGTTAAGACTGATCAAAATAGGAAGCAGTTCTCTCATCAAAGTCAGCTTTCCAAACCTTTGTTCAGGATCCAAAAAAGATGGGAATGCCCTTGGCAGAAAAGTGCCTGTGAGGCAAAGCAGGCTTAAATGCCTGTGAGCAGGAAATCCAGGAGAAATGGCTGCTGGCTCCTGGCATCCTGGGCTCACCAGGAAGGTTTTGTACTGGATTGCAAGGCAGTTTTCCTGCCTCTGCAGGGAGTGGCACCTGCATCCCACTGGAAAGGGGAGAAGAAAAAATTCCCCTCCTTCCCCGGCACAGCCCTGGAGAGAGAGCAGCTTGCCCTTTTCCCGGAGTTATCCTGCTCCTCCCCAGGATCCCTCTGGTACCCTGTGTTTTCTGAGCTCCCAGCACTGATGGTTGTAAACAAGGAGAACAATGCCTGTTCCTTCTCTTCTCCATCCTCGATGTTCCCAGGCCCTGCATATCCCTGGCTATTCCCTGTCTGCCTTCTCATCTCCATCTCACCTTCTCCTGGTCACATCTGGGTCTGAGATATGTTTAGCAACAAATCTATTCCTTAAAGGAAGCCAAGTGCAAGGAGCATCCAGCTGCACAGAAGTCTTTAGAAAAGGAATGCAGAGATGCAAAGAAGGGCCCTGCCTTCCTGCATTCTCTGTAGTTTTTCCCTGTCTGGTTTCAGAGGGCTTTCTCTCCGTGCTTTCCTGTGATCCGGGTGTGTCCCTTCCTTTGTCCAGATCCAGTGCCAAAGGATTGAACAACTGACGAGTCGGGTCTGGGATGAGAATGGTTCTGCTAAAATTAGGGAAACAATGCTAGAAGAAAAATGAGCTTCCTTTGAATGCCTGGAATAAAAACCTGGGGTAGGGCACTTTTCTGTTTGATTTGGTGCCACCTCTCCTTTTTTATGACTAAAACTCCATGGTGAGCAATCCAAGACGAAAGATGAAATGCAGGAGTCTTTGATTCCACAGTGGGCTTAACTTCCCTTTTCTCCTCTCTTTCAAGACAGGAAGAAGCACTGAACTTGTCCCATCCTGGCCAAGAGCTTTGGTGTTTGAGCAGCCAAACCCAGCCTGGGCCTGCCAATGGTGTGGGTAAGTCACAGGTTGTCTGTAGTGTGGTAGTNCTGAACCGCACGGATAATCCTGGCTCCCACAGAAACCTTCCGAAGCTGGAAGGGATAGGGAAGATAATTCCAGGAGCAGTGGGAAGCGCTTTCTCCCGGGTCTGGATAGCACTGAGGTCGGAACGAGTTCTAAATATTCCTTGTGCCTCTCCTGTTGCCAGCCCAGGACTAAGTCGGTGTCCCCTGAGTGACTGCAGTTCCCTGTGTGTGGAGGAGGGAGGAGGTCCGTGCTGGAGAGTGGGAGAAAGGTCCCTGCTGGTTGCTGTGTCCTTGCTGGACAGAGAACTCTGACCTTGGCCAGATGGGCTGGTGAGAATCGAATCCATCTTGCCTCCTTTTGAATGAGTTGGTGTAATGAGTCATCAGCAGGTCCCGCCTTTAGCTGTCTTTAGTTCAGTTTCTTTTTCACAGGTTTCTGATTGTTTTGAATCACCAAACATCACAAAACCCTTAAGTTTGCTAAATTAACCCTGAAAAGGTTCAACAAACCAGTACCAATTGGCGATTGGATAGCTGGGATCTTATGGCCCTTTGAGGCCACACTGGGTTCACCCCCTGATTTTGGTGCCAAGGGAAACTCCAAGTTAAGACTGATCAAAATAGGAAGCAGTTCTCTCATCAAAGTCAGCTTTCCAAACCTTTGTTCAGGATCCAAAAAAGATGGGAATGCCCTTGGCAGAAAAGTGCCTGTGAGGCAAAGCAGGCTTAAATGCCTGTGAGCAGGAAATCCAGGAGAAATGGCTGCTGGCTCCTGGCATCCTGGGCTCACCAGGAAGGTTTTGTACTGGATTGCAAGGCAGTTTTCCTGCCTCTGCAGGGAGTGGCACCTGCATCCCACTGGAAAGGGGAGAAGAAAAAATTCCCCTCCTTCCCCGGCACAGCCCTGGAGAGAGAGCAGCTTGCCCTTTTCCTGGAGTTATCCTGCTCCTCCCCAGGATCCCTCTGGTACCCTGTGTTTTCTGAGCTCCCAGCACTGATGGATGTAAACAAGGAGAACAATGCCTGTTCCTTCTCTTCTCCATCCTCGATGTTCCCAGGCCCTGCATATCCCTGGCTATTCCCTGTCTGCCTTCTCATCTCCATCTCACCTTCTCCTGGTCACATCTGGGTCTGAGATATGTTTAGCAACAAATCTATTCCTTAAAGGAAGCCAAGTGCAAGGAGCATCCAGCTGCACAGAAGTCTTTAGAAAAGGAATGCAGAGATGCAAAGAAGGGCCCTGCCTTCCTGCATTCTCTGTAGTTTTTCCCTGTCTGGTTTCAGAGGGCTTTCTCTCCGTGCTTTCCTGTGATCCGGGTGTGTCCCTTCCTTTGTCCAGATCCAGTGCCAAAGGATTGAACAACTGACGAGTCGGGTCTGGGATGAGAATGGTTCTGCTAAAATTAGGGAAACAATGCTAGAAGAAAAATGAGCTTCCTTTGAATGCCTGGAATAAAAACCTGGGGTAGGGCACTTTTCTGTTTGATTTGGTGCCACCTCTGCTTTTTTATGGCTGAAACTCCATGGTGAGCAATCCAAGACGAAAGATGAAATGCAGGAGTCTTTGATTCCACAGTGGGCTTAACTTCCCTTTTCTCCTCTCTTTCAAGACAGGAAGAAGCACTGAACTTGTCCCATCCTGGCCAAGAGCTTTGGTGTTTGAGCAGCCAAACCCAGCCTGGTCCTGCCAATGGTGTGGGTAAGTCACAGGTTGTCTGTAGTGTGGTAGTGTAAGACACGACAGAGCAGGGGGTGAAGGACAGGGGGGTAGGAACAGCGAGGTGTTTCATGCTGGCAGCTGAGTTTGGTGTCTGATACAAGTTTTCGGAGACAGAGCAGGTTGATTTGGTTCTGGTGCACTGGTATAGGATCCAAACCATACAAAGTGTCTAATTTTAAGACAAACTGGGAGGAAATGTTTTGAAAGGAATGTGTTTCTTAATAGAAGGCAGGTTTCAGTCATTTTTCAAAATAGGTTTTAAATGAATTTTTTTGGAGAAAAAGTGAAAAGAATTGTTTATTTAATAAGTAGGGTGCATGTACGTAAGAGGGAAAAAATGCCAGATCTGGGAGGTGCCAATGCCAGTACCTGGAAATTTCCAGGTTTTGTCTTTCTGTGACATCAAATTTTTGAACTTGGGCTGTGCTGGCACCGGGAAATTGAAAGATCTGGGCACTGGTGGTGCCAGTATACACCAGATCCGGGAGGTGCCGGTGCCAGCACCTGGAAATTGCCGGGTTTTGTCTCTCTATGCCAGCAAATTGATGGACTTAGGCTGTACCGGCACCAGGAAATTGCCAGATCTGGGCACTGGCGGTGTCAGCAAACACCAGATCTGGGCGATGCCGCTGCCGGTACCTGGAAATTTCTGGGTTTTGGCTTTCTGTGCCAGAAAATTGCTGGACTTGGTTTCTGCTGGCATTGGGAAATTGCCGGTTCTGGCCACCAGCGGTGCCTGTGAGCACCAGATGTGGGTGTTGCAGGTGCCAGCACCTGGAGATTGCCAGATTTTAGTTTCCTGTGAAAGAAAATTGTTGGACTTAGGCTGTGCTAGCACGGGTAAATTGTCGGATCCACATACTGGCGGTGCCACAAAACACCAGGTCAGGTAGGTACTGGTGCCAGTTCCAGGAAAATGCCAGGTTTTGGCTTTATTTGCCAGGAAATTACTGGACTTTATTTCTGCCGTCACTGGGAAATTGCCAGTTCTGGGCACTGGCAGTGCCTGCAAATGATGGCGTTCTCTGCGAGCCAG
>VZSE01003948.1:28799-46250 GCA_013398275.1 Promerops cafer | reverse complement strand
ATAATAATAATAATAATAAGGTCCAAGCAGTTACACTTGAAATGTATGTTAGGAATCAATTGGCTGCAGTTTCCTGGAATTTTAATTTTGTTTGAGCAGTTGTGAAGGAGCTGAGTGTGTTTTTAGCAGAGCTTGGTGTCAGCTGGATGCAACAACCCTTGATGGTGACCCAGCAAAAACCCCAAGGCTGCCTTGCCCTGATCATCTAAAGCTCCAGATGACTTTTGGATGCTCAAAAATTTATGCATGTATATGTTGGCAATAAATCTCCCCCCAAAAAAGCCATTAGGAATGGAAGACTCAATTATATTTTGCTGTTCTGTTTAACAGGGAAGATGCCATATGAATTAGTATAAACACAATTTAATAAATGTGAGAAGAAAGCAGCTTCCATCCCCCAGAACGGGGAGTTTATGGCCCTGTGCAGTGTAATTATGTTTAGATGAGAATGAGCACCATAAACTGAGCAGGGGGGTGGAATTCTGAATTCTGGGGGTGAACAGGACCCCACTGAGACACTGAACTGCAGAATTTGAACAGCAGGGGAAGGGTTTTGGTTTGTTTGGATTTTTGAAATGAAAGACTGGGAAAAAACCAACGCAGGATTCTCCCAGACCTGTGCAGCTGCAATATGCTGTTTAATCCCAGAATCCAGACTGGTTCAGGTTGTTGGGACCTTCAAGCTCATCCAGATCCACCTTCCCCTGTCCCAGGCTGCTCCAGCCCCAATGTCCAGCCTGGCCTTGGGCACTGCCAGGGATCCAGGGGCAGCCCCAGCTGCTCTGGGCACCTGTGCCAGGGCCTGCCCACCCTGCCAGGGAACAATTCCTAATTCCCAATATCCCATCTAAATTTTATCTTCTTCCAGCTAAAACCATTCCCTGTGTCCTGTCCCTCCATCCCTTGTCCCCAGTCCCTCTCCAGCTCTCCTGGAGCCCCTTCAGGCCCTGCAAGGGGCTCTGAGCTCTCCCTGGAGCTTCTCCTCTCCAGCCCCCCCAGCTCTCCCAGCCTTTTGTTGAGACACTTTTCTCTTCCATTAACCCTTTTCTCTTCCACTTTTCCATGCATCTGAACTGGATGATCCCAATGATTCCTTTCACATCCCTGTTTGTCCCTTTTTGACCCTTCCAGGGGAAGGAACCTGGGAGTGGAGCACTTCCAGCACCTCCCAGCTGTCCCTGAGGGATGAGCACTCCAAGGGAAGGGCAGAACATTCCCTGCTGGCCTCAGGGATTGCAGACAGACCCTACAAAGCCCTTGTAACTCGGGATTTGAGTCCTGCAGGCACTTCAGCCTCTCTTTTTTGGCTCCAAGGCTTTCTGAGCAGAGCAGTGGCTGCAGTCGGTGCCCTGGGAGCCTCGAGCACGAGCTGCAGGTTTTTAGCATCTCTTGCAAAGGCTGAATTTTCTCTCTGTTTCCTTGTTTTGCTTCCCTGCCCATGACCTAAATTATGAGGAGAAGATATTAAAGCCTGGGTTTTAACTTAAGAGCTGACTACACCCACAGGAGAAATTAAAGCCCAGTGCTGTTTTTTGATTGAAGGTAAGCAAGCAGTGAAATGATGCTGCTTTCCTTGTCTAAATGCTGCCAGCAATAGGACACTTGGAGCAATATCCTGCTTTTCTTTATGGCTTTTTGTCCTCTAAAATCAGGCTGATACCCCAACCACATTTCCATGGCAGGAGGTTGGAACAAGATGGTTTTTAAGGTCCTACCTGGTGCTCCTGCTGTAAGTATTGAATCTGTTCTTTCTTAAAATAGGCCAAAAACTATCCCAATTTGCAACTATTTAATCTAAATAAATGCTCTGAGTCCTTGAGTAACCCCATCTCCTTTGATTGTAGCTCCTTTATCTCTACTCAGCCAATTCTTGCACCTGCTGGTAATATCCTAATGGGTTTAAACTTCGTGTCCTCAGCTGAGGAATGAGATGCTCAAACACTCTGGCTGTGCCCATATTTACTCTTTTGGGGCAGATCTGGTTGTTGCTGGCCCACGAGTGCCTTTTCACTGGATTTATCCCTGTGAAAGGAGCAGGATTTGATTCCTGCAGGTTCCTCTGGTGGGGATTCTCTCCCAGACGAGGTGCTAATGGTGTCTCTGAAGGCAGAGGTGTGGGATGCACTCCAGCGATCCCAAGGAATGCTTCCCCAGGCAACTGGAACACCTTCATCCACAGCAGGGGCCAGCCCTGCCGAGGTTAGGGTCATTCCTGAGCTGAGGTTGTCCTGAATAAAGAGGATTTGACTGCTCAGCACATGTAGTCTGGGCAAGGATTGAGTGGGTGCTGTGAACACAGAGTCCCAGCTCAGGGCAGCTGGGCCAGGGCTGCCCCTCCCGACAGAGAAATAGCAGTGAGAAAAGAGAGAAAAGCCCACCTGGCTGAAAAGAAGGGAAGAAGAGAAGTCCCTGGGATGATCTTCTTGTGGCCTTCCAGTAGCTAGAAGGGCTACAAGAGAGCTGGAGAGGGATTTTTTTAAAGGGCAGGTAGTGACGGGAAAATGGGGAATGGCTTTGAACTGAAAAAGTTCAAACAGAAGGGTTAGATGGGATGTTGGGAAGAAATCCTTCCCTGTGAGAGTGGTGAGGTCCTGGCTGAGAGAAGCTGGGGCTGTCCCATCTCTGGACGTGTCCAAGGCCAGGTTGGAGCAACCTGGAATGGTGGAAGATATCCCTGCCCATAGCAGGGGGTGGAATGGACGAGGTTCAAGGTCTGTTCCAACCTAAACCAGTCTGGGATTCTATGAAAACATCCCTTTATGCAGCAGGGAAAAAAAGCACAGTAAATACATTTTGTTTTGGTTCTCTGTTCATTCTTGCACAGGATTGAGATGCAGGGACTGAGCACAGAAGGACAGCAGGGAACATGAATTCTACATGACCACTTCTTCTTCCAAGTCCCTCCCGAGCCCTTCTTTATGCTCCTCTACCCCAAATCTGCCAGTGAGGTCTGGGGAGAGGTTCTAGGTTGGGAAATAGCCCTGGAAAACACAAAGTTACCCAGGCCTGTGTTTCCCATCGCTGACATTTGGATCAGAAATTGCCAATTTACATCCTGTGACCTACGGGGACCGCAGAGGGCCTTGATGTGGCTGCAGAAAATGCAGGCACTGAGGTTGGCCAGGCAGCCACAGCAGGGCTGAGCTGTGACTCACTCCAGGGCCACGGAGAGCTTTGTGCTGGGGCCCTTGGCCCTGCCATGGCGGGGCAGCTGTGGGGCCGCGGCAGGGCCGTGCCCGAGGCCACGTCGGGGGCTCTGCCCTCCCATCAGGAGCCTGGCAGGAGCTGCAGCAGAGTATTTTTAGCTGCTGTCCTGCTGGCTTAGGCGCTGCTGATGTTCTGGAGTTTGGCAGGGCACAGAGCTGTGGGGCTCTCTGAGTTTCAGGGGATCTCTGATCTGTAACGTGGCTGCGGCCGTGGAGCTGTGGGAGCTGCGCTGCCTTAGCTGCTCATTCATCATTTGTGCTGCTGCTTGGAGCTTCTGCCACCTCCTGAGGCGATGCTGAAGGGCAGGAGCCCTGTCAGGGATCCCTGAGCCAGAGGATGCTCAGGAGGCAGCAGGAGAAGCATCCCCTTATCCCTGGGGCACATCCCTGCAAACAAACCCGGCTGGGACAGTGTGGATGCCGCCAATCACTCAGGTGAGTGGTGCTTCCGTGGAGTGTTAATTCCAGAGTGCTCCCAGAGCTTCCTGCTCTTCCAGCAAGGCCTCAGCCCCTTTGAAGGCGCTGCCCTGTCTGTCCTCAGCCCTCCCAGCTCAGCCTTTACTGAGGAGTGCAGCACTGAAGTCCATGCTGTCATTTTCCCAGTGCTCTCCGGAGCTGGGAATTGAGTTCAAAGGCTGAACCTTCCCTGCTCCAGTGAAAGGCTGGGCTGCCAGCAGGCAGGAGCTGAGGGAGGAGGAAAGAGTCACCGGGATTTTGAGCACTGCACGTTCGCTCCTGGCAGCCAGAGCCGTGTCGAGTGCACGGAGAGCTGCTCCTTTCCATGTCCTGTGCCTTCCGTGCTTTTCCTGAGGGACTGGAGCAGGGAAAGGCTCCAGGAGCTGGACAATGTCCCCTGTCCTGCCCCGGGGAGCAGCCCTGACCCTCAGCATCTCTGGCCTTTTCTGTTCCCCGCAGAACGGGGCTGAATGAGCTTTTCTAATATTGGATTTTGTGTTGGTTCAGATTAATCTGTGCTCTTGATTAAGAAGTAGCAGTTGATTACCTCCAAATGTGGCAGCTGTGGGGAGGGGTAAAAACCCTGAAGACCCTGATGCTAAAAGGGGAACTCAGAGGGTGGAGAGGGGAGAGATGAGCTTTGCAAATCAGGTACTGATGCAAATAATAGAAGAATAAGGGAGCCAGGTATCACAGAATCGTAAAACTATCAAATCACAGAATCATAAAACCCTATGGCTTGGGTTGGAAGAGACCTCAAACACCTTCCACTGCCCCAGGCTGCTCCAAGCCCTGTCCAGCCTGGCCTTGGACACTGCCAGGGATCCAGGGGCAGCCCCAGCTGCTCTGGGCACCCTGTGCCAGGGCCTGCCCACCCTCCCAGGGAATAATTCCTTCCTGGTATCCAAGCTAAACCTACTTTCGCCCTTTTCCTGTCACTCCCTGACCTCATTAAAAGTCCCTTTGCAGCTCTAACTTCCAGAGGAGTTAGATCAAGCATTGAAACATAATTGGGCACAAAGAAATCCTTGCACAGAGCAAGAAAAATCCAGCCAGCTGCAACAGGCTTTCAGTGAGGAAACAGAAACCTCTCCTGTCTTTTGGTGTGGGATATTTTTGGATGACGCCTTTTATAAGAGGGAGAGAACACAAGGGGAAATCAGGATCCTGTTCAGACAAAAGGCACCAAATTGTTTGATAGCCACATTCCCTTTCTCCTGCTTGAGGACCTTTACAAGCAACCAAAGTCGCCAAGAATTGATCCAGACCTGGCATTTCCAGAGCCTGCAGAGAGAGGCAGACTCAGTTGGATTTTATCTTCCTACCAGCAAATTTTAAAACACGACGTGCAGCTGGGGCTCAGCTCCTGTTTGTTTGCTGTTTAGAGGGTCATTATGGAGAGGATCCTTCTTTTCAAAAGGCTTTTGCAGGAAAGGAGTCTCCTTTAAAGAGGCTGCAATATCCTTGTTTATTTAAGTGGCACAGCCGAGTAGAGAGAGAACAGCAGCGAGCTAAAAGAGCAGGGAGAACAGATGGAAAACACTCTGCATTTTGGAGAAAAAAAGGTGTGTCCTCTCACCTCCTCCACATGATGAGTGTTGGTCCAGATGTAGCCACTTATTTCCTGAAGGTACTTTAGGTCTGGTGTCACAAATTCAAGCTGGCATCTTACCCTTCTCCAGAAATGCCAAGAGCTAATCTGAGGAGCAGCTGAGATGTCTCCCTCCCAAAAGCTGCCTGGCCGGGAGGAAATGGACTCACCCTGAGTTGTGAGCAGGAGATTTGCTCGTCATTCTCAGCCAAATGAGAGTCCCCCAGCCCAGGAGTGTTGGGAGGGATGAAGAGCCTCCTGGCAGCTGCTTGGCATCCACCTGAGCTGTTTTCCGGGGCAAGGTCACTGTGGGTTGCCCAAAATCCTGCTGAGGGGTGAGCAATTCCCCCTTTCTGCCCACCCTGTGAGTTCTGAGTGTTCTGAGCAGCGTTCAGCATCCCCTGTGCCCCTCGCTGACCTTGCAGCTGTGGATCCACAGGTTTGTGTCCCAAAACCTCCCAGAGTAATTCCCTGCCCCACCTGTGCTTCCCTACACTGCTCCTTTTTTCCCCGTTCCCAGTGACACGGTGCTGTTGGTGTGACATCCCAAGGACTTGGGGAGCGGAAACAAATGGGTTTGTGCTGGGATTCTGTAGGGGAAAACATGCAAACTTGCTTAAGCCAGATTTTCCCAATAGAAAATATTGGATATGTTTTGCTTAACCATGGGAGAACCTTGAGGTGCAGTGCAATAAAATCCCTAAAAAATTCTGCCCTTCAAAGCCACCCAGCTCCTTCTCCCTATTCCTTGCTATTTATAATATTTTTGTTAGCTTCTTCTCCCTATTTCTTGCTATTTATAATATTTTTGTTAGCTTCTTCTCCCTATTTCTTGCTATTTATAATATTTTTGTTAGCTTTCCTTGACTCCTTTAAAGTTTGATCCCTTTAAAGTTTGATCTCTTCCTCTAAAGTCACATCAGACTTTTCTACATCCTTTTCTCCTCTCTCTCCTCAAAACCCTTCTCCTTTTCTTGTCTATCCAGGCTCTTTTCTCTCTCTGGCTTCTACTTCAACAACTGCTCAGCCTTTCTCAGATCATCGAGATCTTTGTTGCATCTGAGCAGGAATTTGGGTTTGCCTTTGACAGGTGTCTTTTTAGCTCAGCACTGACATCTTTTCTTCGGCAGCCACTTCCTGCAGGATCTATTTGAGAGATTTCTGAGTGCATAAATTACGTTGGCACGCGCAAATCAGCGTGGCAAAAATGTTAATTACCTCCACTTTTCCGCTGCTGAGCCTCCCCTTAACGGTTTGAACAACTTTTGTCTGCTCTGCTCTTTCTTTTCTTTTACCTCCAGATAAATTCTCAGAGGGGTTTAACACTTGGTGGTGGTGGTGCAGGGAGGGGTTGTTTTTCATGCTGTGCTTCATGCAGGTTGATTTTCTGAAGGCATGCTAAGGAACTTGACAAAAAAAGCGAGGGTTCCATAAATCAGAAACATTTCCTGACGTGTTCCAAGATGTTTTGGCCAGAAGCTTCATCCCTGCCACTTCACGTGGGCTCCAGCCCGAGCGTGGTGACATCAGCAGGGTTGGGTGACATCAGCAGGGGCTGTGTGGCATTTGTGGCCTGGCACAAGGCCCAGGAGGTGCCACGTGCTGTGGGACATGGGGAGTGGTGACGTTTTCCATCACCACTTTGGATTCCTTTTGGGACACGTGCTGGGCAGTGGGGTAAGGAACTCGTGCTGCCTCTGCCCACACCAGCTCTGACTGTAAGCAGGAAAAGGAATTTATATATTTAGAGATGATGATTTAGACTTTAAAGTCCTGGGCATGGTGACTGCGACACAGCCCACGATTCCTGTGTGATGTAGGATCAAAAATGGGATTTTGGAGCTAATTTTTCCCCCTGGCATGGGAGGATCCAACAGCAGCTTCATCCCCTTTGCCGTGACAGTGACGTGCACAGCCCCAGTGACGCAGCGGTGCTCCAAAATCAGGTGGCAGTGAGCATCCTGAGGTTCACGGTGCCCACAGATCCTGGGCTCTGCTCCTTCCATCTCCTGACAGCCCTTGCTGCTCCCCTCCTGCCTGCTGAGCATCCATCCAGGAGAAGCAAAGTGCTGCTCCTGCCGTGAATGCCTTTTGATTTTGCTTCTCTCCCAGATCAAACCTGTGCGTCACAGGGGGCCTGGCTGCAGCCCGAGCTGCTGCTGGCTCCGGCTGCCAGGGGAGTGCTGTCAGAGTGGAATTGCATTAAGAACTGGCTTTTAAAAAGGAGCCATGCATCTTCCCAGGCAGGGCACGGTGCCAGGGCTCAGCAGAGAGCTGTCCCTGCCTGCGAGGAGCTCGAGCAGTGTCTCACTTACAGGGCTTCGCTCCGCGGGCGGCGGCGTTGGCAGCCAGCAAGGAATTCAACCCACAGCTCTGTCCTTCTGGAGACCCTCTGCAGCTGGAACAGGAGCACAGGGCTGGTTATCCACGGCAGCCAACACAGGCCTCACAAAACGTGTCCCTGACCTTTGCTGAGGTCATGGCATCCTCCCCAGAGAGCTCTGTGCAAACC
Source organism: Promerops cafer (assembly GCA_013398275.1). NCBI lineage: Eukaryota > Metazoa > Chordata > Aves > Passeriformes > Nectariniidae > Promerops > Promerops cafer. Next base: position 38,485 of record VZSE01003948.1, on the reverse strand, counting down.
CTGGGCGCCTCAGGAGCCAGGTAAATGAGCCAGGGGGCAGACAGGCTGCCTGGGGGGCAGTGCAGGTGGGCAGGCACTGCCCAAATGGCTGAGGGCAGCAGTGGGGCAAGAGCTGAGCCTCCCCCAGGCTGCATCATTTGGCCTTAGAGCCCCTTAGCCCTGTCAGTCAGGGCCATTCTCCTCCTGGATCAGAGAATCCCGCAATGGGTTGGGTTGGGATAAACCTTAAAGCCCATCCAGTGCCACCCCAGCCATGGGCAAGGACACCTGCTGCTATCCCAGGTGGCTCCAAGCCCTGTCCAGCCTGGCCTTGGACACTTCCAGGGATGGGGCAGCCACATGACACCCTGTTTGAGGGGGATTAGAGACCTCCATGGCAGGGAAATGCCCAGAACGAGTCAGGTGTATCCACAGCAGCTCCACAGCTCCTTTGTGCATCTGTGGATGAGATCTCATGGTGCAGGTGGAGGGTTTGGTTGTGTCCCCTTGCAGCAGTGAGAGCACAGAGGGAACGACCCAAGGAATGAACTTTCTGCTTTCTGTGTTCCTTCTCTCTTCGTGTCTTGCTGGGATTTTCTATTATCACCGAGTCAGGAGCAGGTTTATGTGCAGGAGCATGATTGATTTCCAGCTCGCACCTTGCAATGGTCTGAAAGCAAACCACGCTGGCTTTTGGCTTTCTTGATATTCTTGAAAGCAAGAAAAAAAAAATTGAGTTTGGAACAAAATATCCCAGCAGCTTTCTCCAGCAAAGCCGTGCTGAGGTTTCACCAGGAGCATCCCAGAAGGAAATGAGATTTTGAACCTTGCCTTTACCAAGAGCTGTGGTTTTACAACTTTTGGGGTTATGCCAATGGACAGGTTGAGGTGTGTTCATTCATTTTTTGTTTGATCCCCTAGCAAAGTCTCACAATGCCAATTTAAAACACTTTGGATTGACTAGTGGGGTTGGAAGAAGGAAATACCATGTTCTAAAGCTCACAGGCTTATTAACCTCAAAAATTTGCAAGGCTCGATAGGCTCAGCTGTGAGTTTTGTGTCGTTCCATATGATTTTTGGGGGAAAACCAAAGGAAAGCAGCATTGAGGTTCAATACAGCATCCCTCCAACAAGGCAAGCAGGAGGGAAGAGGTGATGTTGTTGCTGATACTGCTGCTGATTTATTCTCAGAAAACACAAATTTTCTGGATGCTGGGAGGTTTTATTGTGGTTCTTAATGATTCATTTGACCTCTGAGAGCTGCCAGTGAACCCAGCCTGGGAGCAGAGCCTCTGCAGCCAGAGCAGGAGACAGAAATGTCAATTGCCACTTGTTCTGTTCAACCTGATTCCTCCAAACCTGAAGTGGGAATATCTGGAATGGATCTAAATCTCCATCTCTGCTTCATGCATGCAAATCACAGGTGTGCTGTGATAAACTGCATCCTGAAAAGCTGGGAAAAGTAACCCCCAAGGAGGGAGAAGCAAATGGGAGGGTTTGAATGTTCAGGAAATACCTTTGTGTGTGTCTGAGGGGTGGGCAAAGCCCTTGGGCCCCGTGCTGGGGTGCTGATGTCTCAGTGACTCTTGCCTGGGTACCATCTGCATCTCCAGGGGAGGTTCCAGTTGGATATTTCTTCCCAAAAAGGGCTGGCCAGCCCTGGCAAGGGTGGACTGGAGGGATTTAAAATCCATGTGGATGTGGCACTTGGGGACGTGGGGCGCTGGTGGCCTTGGCAGTGCTGGGAATGGTTGGACTCACTCTTAGAGGGCTTTTTCCAACCCAAACTATCCCACAGTCCTGGGGTTCTTCAGTTCCAGAGCAGTTTGTGATTTCTCACCTGGTCAAAACCTCTCTTTTAGAGTGATGTGAGGATAGGAGGGACTGACCAGGCCCAATGGGAGATCACCTGGGCCTCAACCAACTCACAGTTTTAAAAAATTAAGTCAATAATGCACCAAAGTTGACCCAGAGAGTCTCAGGCTGAACCTGAAAACCCTGAGCTTTAATCACCAGCCTGTTCTGGCCCCTCACCTTCCACAAAAAGTGTTGTGAGAAGGTTAATTTCAGATTAAAACGGAGTTGGACTAAATGCAGACACAATGAGAGCTGAGCTAAGCTGTGCTCAGGCAGAATCCAGCCCAAAGTTCTTTTCTTTGCAGCAGGAACACGGCCTAATCCTCTTTTCCTTGGAGCTGGAGGTCCTGGACGAGTGGGAATGGGAGGTTCCATTCAAAGAGAGGATTTTTCTCTCTGAATAAGAGGGCTCAGGCTGGAAATGCAAATAGTCACCTGTTCTGCTGATGGGTTTATAAAGGGTTTAAAGCTGCCAGCTTTAAATGAGGCAAATCTCATCTTCATTTCAGCCCTCGTGGGCCTGGAGAATCCTGAGGAGCTTCACCAGCATCCAAAATTCTTTTAAAACGCCTTTTTCTTTTTAAAAAGTCATTTCAGAGTCATTGGATTTTGTCAACCACGACCTGATCAGCACCACCACGATGAGGGAGAAATGGTCAACCACAAGCTGAGATCACACCAGGAATTTTTGTTTAAAACTTTTAAAGGCTCTTCAATGCCACTGGGTTTCTCGTCACAGCTCTCTGTCTCCTGGGATGAAATGCACTTTATCAGGAGGCTGAATCATGGAATCATTATGGTTGGAAAAGACCTTCCAGATCCTCAAAATGAGCTGAAATATTGCAGTGAAATTTGACATCATTTATAACAGCTCAGGTCTCCCCAAAGCCTCACACCCAGGTCCTTTCTGGAGCCCTTGTCCGTTGATTTTTCAGTATAAACACCAAAGGAAATGCAACATTTGGGGTTTCTGCCTCACCGTGTGCATGTCTGACACTCTGTGGCTGTCAAAAAATGATCCTCAGTGTTTTGTTTTGAATCCTGGGATGGTTAAAGTTGGAAAAGCTCTCGGATCAGCGAGCCCAACCATTAATCCAACACGTTTTTGTAGATGTGGTGCTCATTCTCAGAAAAAAATAAATGGAATTTAATGTTTTTCAGCATTCCCTGTGCAGCCCAACATTCCCAGACCTTGTGGGATTCAGCACTTTCACACCACTCTGGATAAATAAACCACGGGATCCCCTAAAATACTGCACCATTACATTTGTTGCAGCAACAAGTGATGCTTTTAGACATGAAACATTTGCTGTGTTGCTGGAGATTTAGAGAGTTTATCAATGAGATTAACAGAGTTTATTAATCCAATAGAAGTTTGGATTGACTAAACTCAATGTGGGCTGAGATACGGCTGCATAGTAGAAATTAATGTCCAAAGAATTTTAATTGTCAGATAAGCACGTAAAAAAATAATGTTGGGGGGGAGAAAAGTAGGAAAAAAAAATATTATTCTTTGTACTGTGGCTGTTTTGAGTGCAATAAGACTCTTTGAGGAACTTTCTACTTAAAATGCACTTTTAATGTTTCTCCCTCGCTGCCAGGCTTTGCAAGGTCTCCACCTGATATATTGGAAATGGTAACAAACTCTTGAGATGGATTTTTGAAATCTTTAGCCCTCTGACCAGGCTTGCAGTGATGACACAGAGGTAACAATAAAACCACTTGAGAGACATTTAATGGGACACTTGAAATGAAGTCCCCGGGGTTGGTAATGGCAGCTGAGCGTGTTCTTGCCATTTTCCCATTTAACAAGAAGAAAAGGCCAAACAAGGAGCAATTAGTCAGAATAAAATCAGCTTTGATGACATTTTCCCTCCTGAACTCTGGTATAAAATGGTCACCTGAGGAAGAACTGAAAGGATATGTGAGGAATTTGGATGTAGAGCTGCATGTTCATGCACACAGCGCTGGGTAAAAAATGAGCAGGTAAAGCCACCGCGGGGTTCTTGGTGCACGGGTTGCATATTTTCATTTTCTCTGTTCATATTTTGCTTGATTTTGGTCCAAATTTTCATTAATCTCAGCTTTTCTTTGAAGCCTATGCAGGTTAAACTTGGCTTTCATCCTGTGGATCTCCATGACATTGGTGTGCTCGGGTTACCCAGTTGGCCCTTCCATGGTAAGTCCCATTCCCTAATTACTCCCAGATCTGTTTCATTCCTCTTCAATTACTTCTTTATTTAAATGAATTTTGTTTGCTTGATTGCTTCTTTGCTGCTGAGTTTTTGGTTTTTTATACAATGAAAGAACTTTCTTGTATTAAAGCTATTGGTTAAATATTATTACCTCATTTTCCTGGAGCATAGCCTAATTTTTCCTGGAGTTATTAATAAAATATGCAAGCCTCTGAAATAATCATGTGAGCAACTCAGTGCATATTTAATATGGAGTGTGGGGAGCTGAAATCCTCGTTGGAAGAGAGAAAATCACAAATCTCCTCTCCATTTAATCTGAATTCCTGGCATATCTCAAAGACGTGCAATTAGATATATATGTATTAATTTCACTTATTGCCAGTGAGTTTATCAATTAATTAATTTATTTATAATCAACTGATTTATTTAGACACAGCTGGATCTGAGTAGCCACATTTCCTAGTGGATGGGTTCTCTTTATGGCAATGATATCATGGTTAAAAGGAGTTTAATTGCTTCAATAAATGTCAAAATAAAAGTTATTTAGTCAGGAAATCTAGTGAAATAGCAGCTAAAAATTCAAAAGGGGAATTTCTCTGTGCCCGGTTTTTGGGGTTTTATTGTTTTTTTTTCTCACAAAAAGTGTTTTTTCCTGTTAGGGAGAAAATTCAGTCTGGGAAACACCTTGTGAGTGGCAGAAGGTGTTGGTTGCAGAAAAAGTCATTAAACAACAAAAAAATTAACTTAATAACCAGTATTAAATACGAGCAATAAAACACTGAATTAAGACAAATCCTAATGAAATTAATGGCAATTTTACCAGGTGTTAATCCTATGGCTTTGCGTGGAATTTTTAGAGATGGCAGAATATGGCTTTTAGATGGAAAATCAGTTGGGAAATCAGGATATGGTGAGAGATGCACAGAGCAACCATAGAGATGCCAGGAAATGTTTTTATTTTATAATTCAGCAATAATCAAATGCAGTTTATTTTAAGAGCTGTTGAAATATGTCAAAGTTTTTATGTAGTTGGCATTTTTTGTCCTATGGAGTGCAAGTAAAAGGAATGTGTGCAAAAGCCTGGATTTTTATCCAAGCCTGGATTTTTATCCAGACTTTTTAAAATTCTCATTACTATTTGGTCATTATTAAACTTAGAACTAATTTCAGAATTGGTCATAATTACTGGAAAGCCTCCTCCAAATTTTAGCTTTACAGGTATTTTTGTTTTCTCTTACCTGTAATTTAAGCTTCAGAAGTTCACACAGGTTATGTAAAGCTGGTATTTCATTTTTCACTGAAAAAAAAAAATCTCATTTTACAGCAATAAACACCTGTGTTGTTCCAAGGAAACTGTGTCACAGCTGGTCAGCATCACTGAAAACAATTCATATCATACCCTAAACATAATTGTATCAGTATTTTAGACCAGAAATGTATAAAAAGCTATGAAAAGATCTGATTTTGAACACGATAAATCCTTAGAAAACAACAGCTCATCCCTGTCATTCAAAGTATAAATTGCTTTTGTGTCTCTACTTTGCTCTGTATCCTGAACAAGTCCTGGCAAACACACAAATCCATAATTTTACCTTCTCTTATCTCTTTTTTTCTTTTTCCCTCCTTGTTTGTTTGTTTGTTTGTTTGTTTGCCTTTAATCTGCAGAGCACCAACCCTTTTTATTTGACCTGCCAGCTGTACAGGAGATGGGATTCGTGCCTGGAGCTGCTGAGCAGCTGCCTCTCCAGGGTGGGCAGGGGTGAGGAGCTGCCTCTTGGGAAGCCCCTCCTGGACTCCCCTCTCCACAAAAGGTCCTTCCGCAACGGCGTCGGAGCGGGAATTAAAAAAACTTCCATCCGAAGGGCAAAGTCCTGAGCAAATGCCCCAAAGCCAGGCCCGGGTTTTGACATCTGATGTCTCAGTCGTTGCTTCCAGTTCCTCTTGATGCTTTTCTCTGACAAAGCCACCTCTGGCAAGGTCCCCAGCGCGTCACCAGATGTCGATTTCCGCGCGCCGCGAGCCGAGCGGAGCAGATGGGAGCGCTCGGGAAGGGCTTTGCTCCTTCCCAAAGTTACAGTAGCATAAAGTTTTGTCTCCAAACGAATGTTTTCATTTGCTTGATTTCCCTCCTTTGTCAGGCTGCAGATTTTAATCAAGTCGCCCTTTGATTAATACAAAGATAATCCCGTGCTTTGAGGAGATGTGTGCACACAGCCTGTGGGGAGGACGGAGGATGTTATTCCCAAAATCCCTCCTCTCTGCCAGGCACGAGGCATTCCTGTGCCTTCCCATCCCAAATCACATTTACTTGAAGACAACTGGTAATTTAAATACAGATTTAAAGTATAGATAATGGATTAATAGATTACAGATTAATAGATTTAACAGATTTAAAGTACATTTCATTTCAGGTTTCCAGTGATATGAAGGGCCACCGATGAAGGAATCAGGCCCTACTTGTAACTTCCACTGGCTTTTTAATATAGTTATTTAAAATGACTTTGGCAGGAAATAGTCTCTGGAGATGTCTCATCTCATATCCAGAAGAATCCTGGGAAATCACTCTAAGGCAGGGTATGAGCACTACTCCCTGTGCCTCAATTAATTAAGAAGGCAACACCCCGCTGATGAAATGTGCCAAATGTGGGATTTTTTTTTTTCTTTTTTTTATTTCCTGTTGGGGAAAAAGAAATAAAAAAAGGAAAAAGTCATTTGATGTGAAATATGTAAATGTGGTGTGGAGGAAAGGTCACCTGATGAGTTACACACGTGTGAGTTCTACTTGTGGCTGTGTCCCCTGAGTGTAACAAGCTGTGCCCTTGGCTTGAAAATGTGGCAGAGTGTCCCTGCAATGCCTTTTGCAGTCAAAGCTGTGATATTAATTACAATAAATCACTCTGTGGATGTTTTCTAATATTTCCCTGTCAAGTATCATAGCTCAGGAGATCGTTTCTAACCCTACAATGAGGTGGTTTGGTGTCATCACCTCTGTGATGTCCTCACTGAGCTCATGGGGAAAAGTGAGCCCAGCATGGAGCTGTGCTGGTGGGACAGCAGGTTTTTCTGCATGATTTCTGGCTGATCCAAGGAGATCAAACACATCCCTGCCTTGTCCAGACTGAAAAGTTTAATGCATCCTGGTTTTTAAAGTCACCTAAACACTTGAGTTCCTTTGGGGTTGTCTTGAGGTTGCTGAGTTGAGTGGGAACCATGGAACCCAGGAACCATGGAACCCAGGAACCATGGAATCCTAGGAACCATGGAATCCTAGGAACCATGGAATCCTAGGAACCATGGAACCCAGGAACCATGGAATCCTAGGAACCATGGAATCCTAGGAACCATGGAACCCAGGAACCATGGAATCCTAGGAACCATGGGATCCTAGGAACCATGGAACCCAGGAACGATGGAATCCTAGAAACCATGGAACCCAGGAATCATGGAACCCAGGAATCATGGAACCGAGGAACCATGGAATCCTAGGAACCATGGAACCCAGGAACCATGGAATCCTAGGAACCATGGAATCCAGGAACCATGGAATCCAGGAACCATGGAATCCTAGAAACCATGAAATCCTAGAAACCATGGAACCCAGGAATCATGGAACCCAGGAACCATGGGATCCTAGGAACCATGAAAAATGCCTAGGGAGTGTGCTGGATATTTATTTTCCTTGGGTACTCTCGGATGGGAGCAAGCCCAGGGTGGCACCTGGTCACTCCTGGCTGCTGGTATTTCAGCCATGGCAGATGTCCTGCAAATTTTCCATCCCAAACACTCTCCAGGTGTCTCCAGGACTCCCCAAGGAGCAGAACTTCACTGCCTTTGGCCATGGAAAAGTGAAGGGCTGGGAATGATTCCTGGCTGGTGACAGAAGCAAAAACAAGTCCCAAGTGCACGGGTTGTCCAGAGCAGCTGTGGCTGCCCCATCCCTGGCAGTGCCCAAGGCCAGGTTGGATGGGGTTTGGAGCAGCCTGGGGCAGTGGAAGGTGTCCCTACCCATGGCAGGGGGTGGGATGGGATGAGCTTTAAGGTGCCTTCAATCCAAACCAGGCTGGATCATGAATCCAAATCATGATTCCATGATTCCTTGAATCCATTCTGCATCTGCACATGGCTGTGGGGATGGAGATGTTTTGTCCCAGTGCAGAGCTCTCTCCTGCTCCTATCCCCACCCAAATTATCTTTCAGGAAAGCAAAGAACCCAAACAAATTCAGATTTACCTTTGTTTGGTCTTTGAGATCCGTTTTTGCTAACATTTTCCTGCGTAATCAAATACATTCCTGCCTTGGTAACCTGGGATGAGCGAGGTTGTCTTTAAGCCAACAGAACTCTGCGTGGAGCTTGGAAAATCAGGCTCTTCCCTTTCATTTATTGTGCAGGAGTGGGAGTGACTCATTCAGTGTTTTGGCATTGGTCTTTGAGCAGGGCATGTTCCAGAGGGATGCGGAGCTGGTGTCCTGCTCCCACAGACCTTCATCCCCTTTTATCAAAAATGAGGGATGCAAGAAAAATTGGCTGCTGGAAAAATCCCATTCTTTATGATTTAGCCAGTCCCTGACAGGCCACTCCAGCTGGAGGGATCTGCATGGACAAAACAATGGGACCAGGAGGCCACCAAGAGCCATAAGTCCCCTAAATCCCCTAAATCCAGAGCAAGCCTGGAAAATGTGGATTGTCCAGCTGCCTTTCAGGAGTTTATTTTAATTTTTATACTGACAGGAACTGGAAATATGGCAGAAAATGACTTTTTTCAGTAAAAAGTGAACAGTGGGAACAACTACAGGGATGCCAACCTGCACCGTAATTAATGTGTTGTCATTAATTTTATTTCTTTCTGGAGAACAGGGATTCATGATGCTCTGAGAAGATAATTTGTGAATTTCTTTACTATTTTTCTTGGCTAGCCTAACAGAAAGAGAAAAGATCAATGAGTTCAGAGGGTGGGAAGAGTGATGCTTTGTCTGGGGATGGAGGAGCAAGTTGGGAAGTTGGGAATGCTCTGGACAGTCTTGATGGAGTAATTCAGTCCGTGACTTTAGAAAAATAATTTCTACTCAATTTCCCCATCTGAAAAATAAGAAACTGCCTCCTTTGAGCCATTTTGACTAAGCAGTGTCATGACTGATGGATTTGGGAAGAGTTTTGGGACAGAAAAGGGTGGTTTCAATAGCTGGAAAGGCTGAGGGAGAGGACATGAAGAATTCCTGAATCCATAAGGATTTTTTTTTCCTTACTTTGCTCTAACTTGTATCTACCTCTGGAACCTTTAGACATAAATTTCCAGTGATGATTCCTTGTTTTGGGGCTGTGAGAACCATCCCTGAGCTCAGCAATCACTGTCTGGAGCAGCCAAACTCAATTTGGCCAGTTTTGATTCTTGTTCAAACTAGAAACCAGCTTTCTCTAGATTTACGGAATAAATGACTTTTATTTTTACATTTATTGAAGAATTAAACTCCTTTTAACTGTGATATCACTGCCATAAAGAGAATCCATCCGTTAAGAAATGTGGCTACTTGGATCCAGCTGTGTCTAAATAAATCAGTTGATTGTAAATAAGTTAATTAATTGATAAACTAGCCTGTGCTGGGCCCTGGGGTTGGGCTGATGCTACCCTGAAATTGTGGGAGCTGCATCCCCATCCC
>VZSE01003948.1:0-28731 GCA_013398275.1 Promerops cafer | reverse complement strand
CCATCCCCACACCTGGAATGGCACCTTGCAAGGAGCAGGACGTGTCACCTGCTCCTCTGCTCCCCAAAAACCATCTAGGCCTTTGAAGGAGGTTTGAGGTTTCCACTGGTGAACCTGAAGGGAACAAATCCCATAAAACACCAACAGCAAAATCTGCCCAAAGACAAGAGGAATTATCACTTTTCTTCTTCTTCACAGATTATTGGCAAGGAAGGCAATTAAATAGCCTGATGTAATAGCACCTAATTAACTTGCAAGCCTGAAAATTCCTCGTTGTAATGACATCCCAATACTCGGGTTTCTGATTGCCCAGCACATATTAAAGTATAGATATCACATTTTGGTTTCCTAATTTGCTATTACTTGCCTGTATATGGTAATTTATTCCCTGAAAATACCAAGAGGAAGAAAGGGAGAAATCTCTTGCTGCTTTTAACTCTGGATATAATTTTGACCTTAAGAAAGAACAAGACAGATATGAGAGAGTATATTAGATGTTATTATTACCGTAATAAAATAGAGATAAAAATCATCATGCAGAAAGGCTCTAAGACAACTATTAACCATTTGTCATATAAAGAAAATCAAAATTTAACTTATCAGAGAGTCTGGCACTTTAAAGATTCATCATGAAAAATTACTTCACACCATGGAGCATTTATGCAGAATGTCATTGATGAGCTGTCTGCTTAAATGTTGAAAGAGTTTGGGGAAAGATTGAAAAAATGTCAAAGATACGCCTTTTATCAGTCTCACCATATTTAAATTTATTTTTGAGCGTGAAACAGCATGGCAGGAGTTTTTTCTTTAAGGAAACAAACTGAGCTCACTGTCCTACCCCAATGGGCCATGGCTGGTGAGAACAACAGAGGTGAGGATGGACCTTGGTGAAAAACGACACAGCTGAATAGCAAACATCACTCTGGGGTTGGGGTACAGGGCAATTTGGGGGGTTAGGGCAATTTTTCTGTCTTTGTGATGATAGACAGACTTTTTCTTCTAATTCCTTCACAGATTTGAAGTCACTGGGTTGATTATGCTGGAAAAGAAGGCGATCTTAAAAGCTTGATCAGCGGAGACCCCACTTTTCAACTTCTTCCAGAAGACAGGTAAGGGCTCGGTGTGACAAGAAATGAGCTGTGGAGAGCAGCTCTCCAGACACCATCCCCAGATTTCATCCCCAGCTCATTGGAAGGACAGGGAGTGATGGAGCACCTTCCCCAGGTTTTGCCTCAGACGTTCGGCGTGTTCAGGGTCGGAATATTTTGTGTTCACTCCTGGTCAAACGCACCTGGTGAGTCTCTATGGCAACCCTGGAGCACCTCACTGAGCTCTGAGCACTTAGAGATTGCCCTGCCCACAGAGCTGCCTCACACATTTCTGTGCTTTGTGCCTAAGGGCTCTCCTGACCCCCCAGATCTTAACTGGCCTTTCCAAACTGCAGCCAAATTCCAGAGCTGGGAGCTCCACACGGAGCCCAGGCTGCCGTGCTTGGCTCTGCGTCTTCATTAGCATCTTAATTAGCAGCGTGACACTTGGCTGAAGCGAAGGTCTGTGAGGATGCTGTGGAAATTTATTGTTAAATTCAGTGATGTCAGCATCGTTCCAGAGCCATTTCGGTCCCCCCAGCTCTGCTTTGCTTTATTTTGTAACTAAAAATTACACTATCAGTAGATGATGGTTATCACGTTGAAGAGGGGTATTTTTTACTTCATTTTCAAGTAAAAATCATCAATTAGTTAAGAAGAACAAATGGCTCTCAGCTTGAGGAAAGAAGAGTATTTTTGAGTAAAAATAGGGGAAAAAATTATATAATGGGTTATGTAAACTGATTGTGTTGATTAATTTACACAACCTTCAAGGAAAGAAGATAATTGCCCCATGTGGGTGGAATTGGGCTATGAAAAGATAATTATGAGCAAAAAAAATTTGATGTTTTCCCTCTTGCAAAGGTAGGGTGTTTTTATATTTGCTGTGCCTTTCTGCAGATATTAATGATAATGTCACTGGGTTTCTCACGGAATATCCTGAGCAGGAAGGGATCCACAAGGATTATCAAAGCTTAGCTCCTGAAAGAATCATCCTCATGGGTGCTCCTGCCTGCCAGGAGCTGGACAAGCCCATCAGACACAAACTCCACATCAAATTCAGGCAGCTCAAGGAGGCCACCAAAGCACTTGGAACAGCCCAAATATTTTCTCTATTTTTGTATCAAGCTGGCGTTTTCCTCAGTTTCTTCCACCTAAATGTCCCGAATTTTCTGCTTTCAGTGCCCAGGTGTTTGTGCTGCACTTTTTGAACTCCTCACTTTCCCAGAGTGGCTTTTCCCAGAGTTAGGCAGAAGCTGTGTGAGGATGAGGTCTCCAGGATCCATTTGCTCTTTTGCATGTTGAGCATGGTGCCAATTTGCATATTTTGGTACTTGAACTTTACAAATCACTCCTTATGATCAACAAATAAGGTGTCATTTACGTGCTTGTGTTCAGGAAATGAGTTACATTTATCTTCCCTGTGTTCTCAGGATGAATTCAGGTGTTTTGGCACAGAGCACTCGCCTCGCCTGCCTCGTGCTGTTCTCCTGTCAAAGGCTGTACCTCTGAGCCTGTAACTGCTTAATTAATGATATTATAGATGCTGTAGCCTTATAAACTGGATTGTTTGGTCACTGGCCTAAGCTGGATGTTTTTCAAAGGTATATTCAATAATTTAGCTTTTTATTTAGGTAAAGCACCTTGTATTTTTAGATTAATTTAGTCATACTGCATTAAAAAAATATATAATTTTTAAGAGTCTTATGGCTGAAGATAGCTTCATTTGACAAATTGATTGCAGAGTGTTTTGCAGATGTGATTGTTCATTAATGATTATTAATAAATGAGGGTGGGCAGGCCTGGCACAGGGTGCCCAGAGCAGCTGGGGCTGCCCCTGGATCCCTGGCAGTGCCCAAGGCCAGGCTGGACACTGGGGCTGGAGCAGCCTGGGACAGTGGGAGGTGTCCCTGCCATGGCAGGGGTGGCACTGGGTGGGATTTAAGGTCCTTCCAACCCAAACCATTCAGGCATTCCATGGTCCCATCACACCATTTGCTGTTCCTTACAGCTCCTTTCCAGTTGCTTTTACTCCACAGCAATATTTATTTACTGTGTTTCCAGCTAATGCAGGAATTTTATTTTGTGTGCAAATCATGGAAAGAAATGAATCTCCCTCATTATCATGGAATCATGGAATGGAAGGGTTCCCACATGACTCATCCCTGGCATTCACCAAGGGGTGAGCAGTGTCTCAATAGTTTTATGTTCTATTTTTTTGGTGATCGCAGCACAGTGTTTTCCTCAATTCCATGTTAAATAAATAGCAAAAGCCCTGGGCAGCAGGAGCAGTGAGGTTGGTGCTCCCTCCTGACTGAGGGAATCAACCCAGGGGATTCTGCTCGGGGTCGCTGACAGCTCTGATTCCTCAGAGTCACTCCTGAAAGCCTGACCTTGAGGAAATGGTTCACTTGCCCTGTAAATAAAAAATGGATTTCACCTGCCAGAGCGGGAGAGGGAGGTGATTCTTCCCGTGCTGGTAATATTTTGGTGCTGTGGAGTTGCAGACACAAACCCAAGAATTTTCCAGGCCAGAATGCTGCACACCTGACATGGAGCCTGGCAAAAATTCAATTTAAAAATGGGACCATTTCTTCTTTTCCTGTAGGAAACTCCCCCACATTCCCTGCACCACCTTGGGCAGGATTCTGACTGATTCTGCTTCTGCACTTGGCTCTTACACCCAAAATTTTGTCCTTTTTCCTTCCTTGTTCTATTGATAGGATTTTTCTATTGATAGGATTTTTCTATTGATGGGATTTTTCTGCTCCCACTTGGAATTTGTGTGGCATCCAGACACTGCAAATTAATTTGTCTCAGCACTACTGCAGGGAAAATCATAACTAATTATGGGAACGATGGGTAACCATGGGATGGCACAAGGGAGATTTCCAGAGGAGCAAGGAAGGGTTAAAACTGGATCTCTAATTCCCATCTTTTGGGGGTGTGTTTTGTCCTGCAGCTTCCACAAGAAAAAGTTCCAGGGGAGATAAAAGTCTGTGACTTCTGAACATTTTGCTTTTTTTTTTTCTCATGATCACAAGCTTAGCTTCTTAAATGAGGTGTGACTGGGGATGGGAGAAGTGGTAATATTTTCCTAGCGAGCCTGAAGCGGCTGCAGGTTAGCATTCCATAATTATTTTTGTCAGAAAGATGAATGCCATCCTAAAAAAAGTTGGAAGCTCACAGCACCTCATCTTTGATATATGAATATTGCCACTGTGGATGTTGGAATGGCATTCTGGATGCTTTGTGGGTTTATGGCTGTGAGACATTCCTTGGGCTGATTCAGAAACACTTTTCCTACACATTTTAAAGCAACTTTTGGTCTTTGGCTTTTTTTTTTCCCTCTATTTTTCTTTTTTTTTTTTGGCTCATCTGTGATTTCAAAACACTTCTGGAAGTGAATTGAAGAGGTTGGAGGATTTAGGAGATATTCATCACACAAAAGTCACAGTCACCTTTTAGCCACCTCTAGTTTAATACCCTGCAATGTCAAGGAAGGGCTGCCTGCATTAATTCCCACAAATTCCAGCTGGGAAATCACAGATCCCTCACAGAGAACTGCTGCAAGAGGAAATATTTCATGTGTGTGAGGTTTTATAAATTGCCCACCCTCCCAGCTAGACAGATACCATGAAAAAGTCGTTTTTGAGAGAAGATTTCCCAGAACTGTGGCAGTTTTTAAATGAAAATAGCAGTTTTTTGTTTGGAGCATGTTTGTGCCCTCAGCCCCAGCCTGGCGAAGCACTTTGCAACCAGAGCTGGTTAAAATACATCGGGAAAAAAGCAGGAAAATGGGAGACTGCCCTCTAACGTCAACAAATCCAAGCAAAGGGGACTGGGAGATGGAGGGGATCACGATTGGCTCTGGATAAACAGAATTTGGAGTAGAAAAGTAAAGGAACATTTGAAATTTGGGGGTTTCAGAAGCATCAAATGCAGCTGAGCTTCCAGGAAAAGCCAAATCCGAGCCTCAAATTCTGTTTGTTTCCCAAATCCTCCCCCAGGTGAGGCTTCATCTGTTTCCTTCCTGCCTTTTAGGGGGATGAACATTTATTGGGGTTGGATCAGATGATCCATTGTGACCACTTCTGAGCTTAGCCATTCCATGATTCTGATTTCCATGGGAAGGTGGACTCTAAATACAGAATATTTCATGCCAGTTGTTAAAACGCTCAGATTAAGTAAAGTAAACACATCTCGGACCTGTTACCACTTCCTATTGCAACAAATGTGCTTTAAAAATATCCAAGATAGCCAAAAAAGAGGAAAATTCAATATCTGCATTCATATCAAAGAGCAGTGAACACAGGGAATGGTCCCAGTGTGAGGTCCTGCTCTGTGATTTCGACACCAGCAGATTTTGGGGATTTGTTTTCCCTTGCTGCCCAACAGCAGATTTCTGAGGATTTCACATTTATGGTGTGACCACCAATTCACACCCTGGGACCAGTGCTGCTTTTCCAAGGAGAGTGGCTTGGGGAATAAACATGAAAGGTGTTCCCAAAACACTCCAGACTTAATTTTATGATCACTCAGCCAGCTCCCAGGAATATTCACAGGGGAAGGACACCAAGGTGGATGCAAATCCAAACATGATAGAAACATCAATCACTTATTCACTGAGAAATATTTACAGTGGGGTTTTTTTTAACTTGACAAAGGGATAATGAAATGTGTATCCTAGGGGGGGTTGTGGGCAAATTTTATTCCAAACATTTGCAATTAATGCAGAAATCGTGCTCTCACCAAGTATTGAAAAAGGCCAGGAATGAAATAAAACCCAGAAGAGTTGAAATCAGGCTGGCCAGGACTTTTCTGCAAACAGTTTTCCATTGGAAAATGCCAGATCATAACGAATGAAGTGATCTGTGGAAATCCATCACTCCTGACAGAGGCACGGCGAGGAGCATTCCCTTCCAGCTGTCAAGCTCCTGCTCCAGTCTCCTTCAGGAACAGATCCAGGATGTTCTCCCACCTGGACACCTGGACACACATCCCATGTCCCATGTCCTTCCCAGAGCCCTGAAAGCCACCAGGAGCTCCAGAGCCACTGAAATCCAGTGTCACCGTGACCTTTCTGCTGAGCTGCATGACATTTCCTGAAGTGTGTTGGGTTTTTCCATTTATTGTGTGTTTTTAACCTCCGAATTACCTGCACTGATTTCTGGCCTCCTGGACAAGAAAGGAGAAGCAAATCCAAGCTGAAAACTACAGCAAAACCTGGAAAAAAGCTCTCCCAGTCTCCCAAAGCACTGCCTCTAACAGAGCAGCAGATTTATTGACGTTAGCAAGAGTTTATTCCTTGTTCTCCAGATAATCCAAAGCACGCTGAGCGCTCCTGGTGCTGAAAGGAGAGAGAAGGGCCAGCCTTGGAGAGCTGCCACCTCAACTGGCCATCCCCAAACTGCACTGCAGGCACTGCCAGGGGGTCAGGAGGCTTTCCCAAAGCCCGTGACATCCCCACGGAGGCATCATCCCTGCAGCTCCTGCACCTGCACTGCTTTGGGTGGGATGGGGGAATGGGAGGGGAGCAGGAGCGCTCGGGATCCACTCCCTGCTGGAGCTGCTGGAGCTGTTCCTGCCACAAAATCAGTTTTATTCTCTTTTTCTATCTTAGCTCGAGCGTGGCGTGTCTCCCAGCCCCCCAGGAGGTGTTCCCACACCTTGGCAGCAGTTTTGGGTACATCTGTGGAGGCTGGAGGTGCCCCTGAGCAGATGGAGCTGGGGCAGGTGGCCTGGCTGGCACCTACGGGGAGGAGGGGTCGGGTTCCTTGTGCCCAGAGTGGGATGCTGTGCCCAGTCAGAGGGCTCAGGATGGCTTCTCTTACCCCTCAGGATCCTTGTGACTGTGATTCTAGGCTGGGAAAGTGGAAATATCCCATGGAATGGCTTCCCCTTACCCCTCAGGATCATGATACCTGTGATTCCAGGCTGAGAAAGTGGAAATATCCCATGGAATGGCTTCCACTGATCCCTCAGGATCCTTGTGCCTGTGATTCCAGGCTGGAAAAGTGGAAATATCCCATGGAATGGCTTCCCCTTACCCCTCAGGATCATGATACCTGTGATTCCAGGCTGGGAAAGTGGAAATATCCCATGGAATGGCTTCCACTGATCCCTCAGGATCATGATACCTGTTATTCCAGGCTGGAAAAGTGGAATTATCCCATGGAATGGCTTCCACTGATCCCTCAGGATCATGATACCTGTTATTCCAGGCTGGAAAAGTGGAATTATCCCATGGCAAGGTGCATTGCTGGCAGCTCAGGAGGGAGGGGTTGGGAAGGGATTTCCAGGATTTCCATTTCCTGGATGCTGCAAGCTGCTGCTGCTAAATGCTGATTAACTGTTCTCTCTTTCTAACAAATACCACGAGCAGAGGTGGAGCTCTGCTGCACACAGCTCTGGCCTGGTTTAAATTAAGATTCAGGAGAGGGGTGGGGAGGTGCTGTGGCTGGATGGGAGCAAGGGAATATTGCTGTGCTCTCTCTTTCCAGAATTTCCAACCTCTCTCCCCAAACACAAATCCAGGGGGCAGAAACCAGGATTAAATCTGTCATGTTTTTATTTCATTCCAACACCTCTGTTTGAAATCAGAACTAACTTGCAGAGGAAAGCAAGGAGCCCTCTAACACCAGAATTCCAGCAGCAGAAACAACAGGCAGGCTCCAAAGGGCAGTAAAAATATTCCATAACCTGTAAAAAACAGGATTCTGCAGCAGTGACTGAGGAGTTTTATATCCTGGGTGGATTTCCTTCGAATTTTAATGCAGGAAACCAAGGAACAAGGAAGATTCTCCCACTTTAACAGCAGAAAGAGTGGATTCTTTGGAAAATGAGTGGGATGCCTTTTATTTTTTCCTAATGAAAACACTGCCACCAGCTGGTTATCAAATGGGTTAGACTGAGGCTTTGCACAGAAAAAAATTACAGTGGGGAGGTTTTAACCCACAGCTAAACTGGAAGTGATATTTGAGGTCAATATGTTTTCAGAACAGAAAGTAATGAATTATCTGTATGCTCCATTTCCCTTTCAAATAGAGGTACATGATAATAAAGCAATTAATGCTTTTTTTTTGCCTTAAATATCCTGTTAAACAAAGGTGCACAGATCATGAGGCACTTTTATCACCTTCCACCTTCATGAACTGGTGTGACCACCTCAGATTCCGCTGCAGCTCAGACACCTCCAGGCTTGTAGCTGATTATTTTTCAATTAATGGTGAAATTAATTGAACTGAGACATTTGAAATAGATTCAAATGAATTTGCCTTTTCACATCCATGAAGACTCTTTGGACTTCTTCAGGTGTTTGATATTAACCATGAGTGTCAACCACTTCTTCTTTTAAAAAAATATGTCTTTATTAATCATTCTGCTTTGGTGGTTTTTTTTGTAAACCCAATTTTGAAAATCTCTAGATAGATGGAAATGTTAATTAAATATGTGCCGTGAAGAAAAAATTATGGCTGCCCTATGCTAGGGGCATAGGGCAGCCATAATTTTAAATCTAAAATAAATTTTAAATCTAAAATAAATTTGCAATTTAAAAATAACACCAAAGTTTTAATGAGTTTTTAACCAACACAAATGTGGTCAGCTGGAAAAGGATGTGTGTGGCTGGTGCAGGAATTCCCAGGTGTCCAACGTTCTGCTGAGTCCCTGCTCACTGGAGCTGGAACAAACCCTGACAGCTCTGGGTTGTGAGGGCAGCACAGGCTGCACTTCTGGGTCCTGGTGCCAAAATTTTGGGATGGTTCCATCAGCTCCTTACTCCTGATTTTGTTAAAACATCAGCAGTGGCAGCACTGACACCTCAATGGCCACGGTGGCTTTTGAGACAAGTCCTGTGCTCGGAACGATCATTTCAGGTTTCCTGCAGCAGGCAGAAAAATGCAGGTGAGCTTTTTAAAGCTGGTGGAACAATCTCTGGGGGATGGTGTAAAGGAGGGTGAGGCTGGGAGGCACAATTCCGTGCTCAGGGGATTCCCAGCTGGTGCAGTGCTGAGAGACAGAGCATTTATTGCAGCCTGGGCACTGGGAGTGCAGCAGGAGAGGAGTTTCATGTTGGAGTGAATCATTTCCCTTACAGGTGCTGAGCTCCTTTGGCCCCAGACTCAGGTTCTGACTTTTTGTGTTTGTGATTCACTTCTTACATTTATTGGGGTTTTTTTTATCTCTCAGCAAGCTGAAGCCACGAGGAATTTCAGGACCCTTCACCAAGCTTTGGCCTGAGGAGATTTGCCACGGCCAAACCTGTCTGAGATATCACAGAGTCCTCGAGGCTGGAAAAGCCCCCCAGGATCACCGAGTCCCAGCTGTGCCCAATCCCCTCCTTGTCACCAGCCCAGGGCCCTGAGTGCCACCTCCAGGTGTTCCCTGGACACCTCCAGGGGTGGGGACTCCCGTGTTGTCCTTCTCTGACACTCCAGAGCTCTGTGGCTCTTTAGAGCCTCTGTCCTGCACCATGAGCTGAGAATTCTCCCTGGCTTTTGCCACCAGGCTCAGCTCGGGGCAAACCTAAACCACTTTTTTCCTCTTACCTTATCATTAATAGATTGAAAACAATCAAAGACATGATAAAAAAAAAAAAAAAAGAAAAAGTGATAAAATTTTAAGTGACTCCAAGTTTTCTGGGAGCTGGTTTCAACCCAGCAGCCCACAACTCCTGCTTGAAGCTCTTTGTGGTGTGGGGTATTTTTCCCAAAACAACATTCTGGGATGTGAGACCAAATTAATTGCTTCTGCTTTTTCCTTGGAGACAAACATTTCTCTAATGATCCAATATCTCATTAGGCAGCACAAAAATACTGGTTTTCCTCAGGGAGGACCTGGTTGGTCATGAACTGACTGCAGGTATTGGACCTTAAATCATCCCAGAATTGGAACTGTTTTGTCTGGGCACCTTCCACACCCTAAGAATGTCCTATTCTCCATATCCACTGGAATTCCTGAGTGGAATATTCACTGCTCAGCAACAACAACAAACATATTTAAATCCATTGGTTTAATTGGCTGCAAAAATTTTCCTCTGGGAGGGAATTCAGGACATAAAACATTTTACAACACTGGTGCAGATTATGTCGTGTTCTCTCCCAGCAGTCCCATCCATTTCAGTGGATTGCCTGCAAAACAGGGAAGAGCCAGTGGAGAAAAGAGGGAATCCAGCCCCACACCTGGCCAGGGCTGCTGCTGACACCACCACGAGAGAGGTAAAACACCCGAAAGTCAGGGTGTAGGACACCCGAAAGTCAGGGTGGAGGACACCCGAAGCTCAGCCAGGAGGAGAAATTTCTCTCTTGGCTGTACAATCATCCTGCCCTGGAGAGGAGGACTGGGGAGGGGTCAGCTGCAGTGAGCCAAGGGCACTCTTTTCCCCAGGGAGGAGCTTCTCCCAGGGATTCAGCAGAATTTGGAAGGCACCCGTCGACATCTCGTGGCCGCTGCTGTACCCGCGGCGTGGGCATGACCTGGGAGCTCCAGAAACGTGGCTTTGGGGGATGAAACTGGAACTTCCTGAGCTCTGAGGGCACTTGGGATGGCCCCAGCACAGGGGACATCTCTGTGGCTACAGGGGACAGCTGGGTCCCTGCTCCCTTGGTAACCAGAGCCACCATGCAGCTGCAGGTACTAATGCAGACACTGGGTGAGGAGAAATGGGAGTAGCACTGAAAATCTCTTTGTTTCACGGATTTCACCTCTGTTTCTTGGGGTTTTTTTCTATTGTTGGGTCTATTCTAAGGAGGTTCAGGGGGGACTTTTTTGCTGCACAACTCCCTGCCAGGAGGGGACAGCTGGGGGGGTCGGGCTGTGCTCCAGGGAACAGGGACAGGAGCAGAGGGAACGGCCTCAGACTGGGCCAGGGCAGGCTCAGGTGGACACAGCAGGAATTTCCTCATGGAAAGGGGGCTCAGGCCTGGGCAGGGGCTGCCCAGGGACGGCTGCAGTGCCCATCCCTGGAGGTGTCCCAGGAACTCCTGGAGGTGGCACTCAGGGCTCTGTGCTGGTGACAAGGTGGGGATGGGCACAGCTGGGACTTGGTGATCTCAGAGGTTTTTTCCACCTGAAATGATTCTGTAATTTTGGGATCTGATACATAAATTAATGTATACTGCCAGCAGCAGATAAAGATCCAGACCTGATTCTGAAATTTAAGTTATTCCATAATTAAACAAAAAACTCATTCCAGGGAGATATTTGGACACCTGCCAGTTTTCAGCATCCATAAAAATCATTCTAGATTCTGACAATACTACTCAGTTAGAGGGTTTCTCACCAACAAAAATGAATTGAATATTTGAAGTCAGTTAATCAATGAAGTCAGGATATGAAATAGTCAAACTTAAACTGAAAATGTGCATGTGGATTTGGGGCAGGTAAGTGCATCGGGCTGGTTTGAATTCCCTGGTAACTCATGAAGTGTCTCAGGATAATTGCACTTTAAAATTGATGTTTGGGTCTCTGACAGGCTGGGAATATCCATCTTCCAAACTACAGATTCCCAGCGCAGTGGAGAACTCTGTGTTCCACGAGGGTTTATTATGAGCTACCCAGAAATCCTAATTGCACTTCTAATTGCCAGCAAGTCTGGCAGAAGGAATAAAGCATTTAAGGGGTGGATCCCAGTTGTTCACTGAACACAGAAAAGGGACCAGAAGGGACAGATTTTGTGTCACAGCAAAGCTGGTGTGTCCCAGGAGGATGTGCTGGCTGGAGCAGGCTCCCATGGGGTGGGAATGGTGCTTGATCCCAGTGGGTTTGGGGTCAGATCCCGGGATAGCAACACAAGTTCTGCAGTATTGACTATTTCAGAGTCGTGTTTCTCTACAGATCTCATTAACTGCCCCCTCGTTAACTGCAGGGTAATTGGGCACTTCTCATTTCACAAAGAGAACGTGTTGACCTTCAGTCAAACTCAAACAGACACTTCAGGGGAAGAGCTAGAAAGCTCCTTTTGGGAAAATGAAAATCGAGGCATGTCAGGCATGACAAACATCTTTATTTTCTCCCTGCATGTTTCTGAGGCTTGGCTTCCGATTCAGCACATGAACACCTGCAGGAAAAGCCGTTTTCCCAATGTTCTTGGCAGATTCCTGCTCGGGATTATTCCAGATTGCAATGTTTTGCTTGCTGATAAGATGTACCCAGGGGCTCCTATTCCCCTTTGATAAATTAATTAAAAAAATAAAAGACAAAACAGTTCCTCTTAAAATATGTTTGCACACATTACAGAGTTGTGAAGCTTTCTGAAGGTTGCTCATCCAAAAATGAAAACAAAAGTAACATTCACTGATATTTTGTGCTGTAATTTAGCAGATTACCAGCTAAATACCAGGTTATTAATTGACTTCTTTTCCCACGTCCTCCTTAGGGATTCCTGGTCAATTTTGAAGGCAGATTGAGAAAATATCTCCAGCTTTAGGAAACATGACCAGGTAGCAGAAATGGTGGTGATTTTTAGCAGAGATTTCTGCAAACAGAGCTGTTACTCCTACAGGAGACTCCTGACAAGTCCAGAACAAATATTCTGACAGCGAATCGACTCCTGAACTGCGTGAGCCAAACACTTTAAAAAATGCTCTGTGTTGACTCAGTCAAAGGTTTTCTACATTGTTGATAAACTCAGCTCTCCCAGCCTTCAAAAGAGCAATTTCTGTGTTCCTTGGCATATCCTTTGTGTTCTCCTTGCAGGAACTCATTAATGCAGCAGCAATCAGTTCATTCTTCCACATTTAAAAAGCCTTTTGTAGGCTACAAGGGGCTGTGAGCAGCACCTTCAAATTACACCTTAGGAATTAGGATGTTTTCCCTTCAGGAATTACTCCATATCTCCCCAGCTAACCATGCCCCCTGTTTTCCATCATGTTTCCCATGGGAACATGAGCCTGTGGAAGTGGGAAAGGACTACCCTGAGGAGGGAAAATACCAAGGAGAACGGAAAATCCAGGCTTGTGAAACCATTTGCTTCCCAGTGACTAAACAGAGAGTGTGGATTTCCATTTTGTCTTTCCAATCCAGGCCTCAGTCAGAACGGGAAGGCTGAGGCCTCCCATGTGTCATCACCATGCTGGGCTTCAAAAGAGGTTTCTTCTTCTCCTTCTTCTTCTCCCCGGTGGCTCCTGCTGGCACAAACAGCACTAAACCAACAAATACGGGGGGGGTTGATGTTATGACTCAGAAAAATCAACTCCTCCCAAACAAAAGCTGAACGAGACTCCAGAGATGGTTCAGGCCCAGATCTTGTGTTGCCTCCAAGCAAAAACATTCTTCTAAACACCGAGTCAGACAACAATCCTGCTGTGACAACAGCCAGCAGCAATGCTCCAGACTCTGGGAGGGAGGAAGTCTAGACAGCTCCTGCAAGAGCAATTAGGAAATCTTCAGATGTCTCCTGTTGCCATTGAGTTGGTCTCATTTTCCTCGTTGCCAGTGGACGAGAACAGCTGGCTGGTGGTTTATGCCCCTCACACAGCCTCCCTTAGTCATCCTTTTCTTATATTAAACTAAATCAGAACTTTAAACTTCTTTTTAAAGAGCCATGGGGTTTTTTTTGAACCTCTACAGTTCAGCTGTGACCTTTCTGAAATTATCTCTTAAATTAAACATCTCTCTGCAGCAGTCACAGTACCAGCTCATATTCAATATCCTCCCTCTTCCAGCAATTCTGGAAGAATCACTGCATGGAAAGCCACTCCTACCTGAATTTTGCCTTTCTGATTGTGTCCCATTTAATCATTTTCCTGTGGCAATCTTCAGTTCTGTTTGTTTGGGTTCTTTTCTATTTTGTGGCATTGTAATTTTTACATAAATGGAAATACTTTAATTATGAAATAGTTAGTTTTGAAATACTACAAATTTTTTTACATAAATGGAAATAAGAGGATCAGGCCAAGAAGAGACTCCTGTGGATGCACATTGAGTTATCCCCAAGTGTACTGATGAATTACTTCCTGAGGGGTAGAAAACACCACTTTTTCCCAACAAACATCCCAATAATCTGGTTCTACCATAACATCTTATTACAAAACCCAGCAAATTACGAAGAAAAAAAAAAAAATCCACTTCCAAATTTCTCTGCTGCTCCGAAACAAGACGCGAGCTCTGTCATTAGCTTTGTTTTTGTCGTCTTCTCCGTCTGAATTTTAAAGCTCTGCACATAAAGCAACGGGAATTGCTGCTGGATTTTGAGGCAGGTGACATTTGTGGATCGCTGCCGTCGCCGCCGGATGGCTCTGGAAATGCTCTAATTACGTGAAGTGAGTTGTGTCTAAGTGCTGGATGAAGAGCTCCCTGCATCATTAGGCACCTTGTTGTTTACTAAATGTCTTTTTACGATCCTGCGGGGGCCCCAGCGACGGTTGAGAATTAGGAATTCCGCGCGCGGAATTTCTATTTTTGGGCGTTTCTAATTCCGCCGTTTGTTTTCACTCCGGGCTGAAATCTGGCGGGTTGATTCTCAGCTGAGACTGAACTTAATTACTGAGTTCAACAGTGCTGGATTAGACAGCTCGAGGGTGGCTCTTTTAGCATTAAAACGGCAACGTTTTCCAATATATTCTTTTTGCTTGAGGGTAAGAATTTCAAAGGAAAGATCTTAAAACCTGAGGTGGATTTTGGTGTGGATCGTGGGATGGGTTGGGTTGGAAGGGAGCTTAAAGGTTGTCTACTCCAACCCCCTGCATTAAGCATCTTCATCCAGACCATATTCCTGGTTTTCTCTGGGCAAGGGACATCATCTCTCTGGACATCTCAATATTAACCATGAGCCTCAACGACTTTTTCTTTAAAAAAAAATATGTCATTATTAATCAATCTGGTTTTTTGGTTTTTTTTTTTAAACCCAATTTTGAAAAATCTCTAGATGGATGGAAATGTTAATTAAATAGGCGCTGTGGAGAAAAAAAATTATGACTGCCCTATGCTAGCTCTACATCAAATCTAAAATAAATTTGCAATTTAAAAATAATACCAAAAATTAATGGGTTTTTAACCAAAACAAATGTGATCAGCTGGAAAAAGATGTGTGTTGCATTAGAGTGGCAATCTGACACATTGTCTGGCAAGGTCTAATATTAGGAATATTTTCTCAAGTGCTATAAATATACTGGAAATAGTCTGGAAGGATCCTGTATGTCTGACTCAGCTGGTGCTTCCCAGAAAATTTTTCATCAGTCCATGACTATATTTCTTTTTAAGTTGCTGTAATTTCTCTGTGTTTTGCAAAGGAATTAATCCATGGGAGGTGGAGGATTTCCAGTTTTGAAGCACCTCTGTGTTGACCTGGCGGGAGTCATTTCACACGAGGCAGAAGGACAACAGGGGCTGCAGCCACTGGAGGAGATTGTTCTGGAAAATTATCCAGGACTGGAGAACAGCAGAGAAAAGTGTCTCAACAAAAGGCTGGGAGAGCTGGGGAGCTCACCTGGAGAGGAGAAGCTCCAGGGAGAGCTCAGAGCCCCTGGCAGGGCCTGAAGGGGCTCCAGGAGAGCTGGAGAGGGACTGGGGACAAGGGCTGGAGGGACAGGACACGGGGAATGGCTTTAAGCTGGAAGTGGGTAGATTTAGATGGGATATTGGGAAGGAATTCCTCCCTGGGAGGGTGGGGAGGAGCTGGGCTGGAATTCCCAGAGCAGCTGGGGCTGCCCCTGGATTCCTGGCAGTGCCCAAGGCCAGGCTGGACACTGGGGCTGGAGCAGCCTGGGACAGTGGAAGGTGTCCCTGCCATGGGTGGCACTAGATGGGCTTTAAGGTCCTTCCAAACCAGTCTGGATTCGGTGGCAAATTTTATTTAGAGCTATCAGTTAGTCACTTAAACTCAGATTACATAGCAGATTAAATCCGTTATTTAATTATCCATCTATAATTCCAAACAGAACTTTCAGTCATAGTCCTCAAATTTAAGCACAGCTCCACTCGTCCCCCCGCCTCCCCCAAATTATTCAGTTTCATTTTCTCTACTGATGTGAGTAATAACACAGCAGAACATTTTACAACAAATATTCCATTATTTTCTTGCTGTTGTTTCAAAATTGTTTTATAAACATGTTTTTCTGAGTGTTTTCACTCGCAAGAGAAAGCTGCACCTCATGTGGACGCCTCACATAACTCAATAAATAATCTCAGCACTCAAATTTTAAATTTCTCCATTAAACACTTATTTTACCACAGTAAATAATTTAATGAGTTTTCATTTAGAAGTGTCTCACCTCACAGAGTTTTCAATCTTCCTTTTCTTAATGAAGTCACGTCATCCTGTTTTTTGAATCTGAAATAAATGGACTTTTGCCTAAAGATTTTTGGGCACATTCAGTGCTGTAACTCTGCACAGACATCTGCATTCACCATCTGAGTAATATGGGAAAATAAAATAAAAATAAACTAGGAAGCGAGCTCACAAACGTGGAGTCAATAGATAAAAATGAAGTGCACTGACATTTCAACAAATCCTCCATCAATTTCTATCCTGAGTTCCTGTCCCAAATGTGGAACTACTGATTGGCACAACAGGTAATGACCAGGATAATTCCTATCACAAAACTCCTCTGATGTACTCAGATAATTATCCAGACCCATCTCCTCCAGTGTTGAATCTTTCTATTCTTGGTCTTACCCAAAAATTAACTTTCTGTTGACTTTGAGCAAGGGAAACTTTCAATACCTTAAATATCATTAAAAAGTCAGTGTTCCCTGGGAATTACCTTTTATAAACAGACTGAAAGCTGAGGTTTCCCCTCTGCAATCAGGAATCTACCAAGTGACTTTGGTGACAAACTGGGAATTGTTTAGAAAAATATTTACGGGGTGGGAAAAGTATTTTTATCTGTCCTTTTTATTTTTTCTGGAGAGGGAAAATCAGTTGTTGCTTAAATTTTGCTTTGAGTTTTTAAAATCTATAGCGAGTACTGATGACATGAGAAAGGACTGATGGGTAAAAGATTCAAACTGAGAGAGCAGAGATTTGGGTGGGATGTTGGGAAGGAATTCTTCCCTGTGAGTGTCCAAGGCCAGGCTGGACAGGGCTTGGAGCAACCTGGGACAGTGGAAGTTGTCCCTGAAATTTAAATTTCCCCTCTTTCAGCTGGTTCAGTATCACCAATTTTTATTCCCGACATTTTTATTCCCGCCACCTTTGCCTGTTGCAGGGCAAACATAAACCTTTTCCTTTCCTTTTTTCCTCAGTGGTGCCTCTGAAGCAGAGCATTTGGCACCGGGACAATGCAGGACTGCAAAAAATTCCGTGAGAATTGGAATTGTTTGTGGCACACAGGACAGGAGGTGCTCGTTAACATCCACGGGGCTTGGCCAACACAAAACTAGCAAGTCAGGCTGAGAAAGGTCAACACCCAAAAGTTGTTTGTGCTGGTGGTTAAGAGCCTAAAATGCTTTTGCAATTATGGAAATGGGCTGGAAAATATTCCGTGGGCGAGGATGTGCTGGGGATTCATTCCCTGTCGTTATCCCGTTCATTTCAGAACACGAGCTCTATTTCCTGGGCATCATTCATGACAATGAAGTGCTTATCCCTCCATCATTGTCTCCTCATCTCCTTTTTTGTTACAGGCTTCCCTGGCCTGAGATTATGATAAACTCTTTGGAGCTGGGATAAATATTTGGACAACATCCAGCGTGGTGGGACCTGCTCTGGACTGGAGCACTGAAAACAATCTCCACAGCAATCCTGTGCAACACATGGAAAATTATGATAAGAGTGCCTTTAAAGCCTTTTAATGGGATGTGATTATGGATATTCTGTTGTCCTGCAGAAAATACCATGGGGAACTTCATGGGTATTGGAGCAACTTAGAGGAAACTTGCTTATTTTTAATTAGCTTGTAATAATTGAGAGCTTTTCATCAATTAGTCCTAAATTAAGGGAAACTCTTTATGTCACCATCCAGAGCTGCTGTCCTTAGGCTTTCTCCTATGGGATAACTGCAGATCTTTAGGAATTATCATTTTGAAACATTCCATTTACATCCTGACTTCAAAATTAAACATGACCCTTATAGATTAGGCAGAGGAACTGATCAGCAGGGATGCAGGGATGGTTTTGGGAAATGTCACACTGCAGCTCCCCTCTCTGTCAGCAGGAGGGTCTGAGGAGGGAATTGTGTCCCTGTGTGACCCAGAGCACCCCTGAGCAGAGCTTTGGAATTTCAGGCACAGCCTATTCTCTTACACTCCCACACTCCTCAACACTTTGCAGTGATCCAGATGGAAGGTCACAAACACATCAGAAACATTCTTGAAAAAAACCTTCATTTCTTTATTTTTCCCTTCACATTTCCTTGCTGTTGGCCAAAGAAGCACTTTGGGGATGAACAGATTTTGTGACTTGATCAAAACCTCTTGTGTTTCTCTGGTACCTCTTTAAAACCAGCAGCAGAGACCTTGGCAGTGTGGTTTAAACATAAATTTCCAGCTGGTTCCAGGGACCATTCCCCTTCACCCCTCTTGGAGTGAAGGTTGTGGCTGGGATATTTTTCCAAGATCTGTTTTCTGCTTTGCTCCCTGCTTTGTCCAGCTGTGGGAGGGGGGAATTCTGCACAGGAAACTCATTTTATTCTCCTTTTTTACACCTAAAAATGACCTTGGAAAGCAGAAAATACAAGCTGAGGGGTAGAAAAGGGGCAGGCTGAGGAAGCAGCTTGTGACAGATGCTGCTTGTGTAAAGACTGAAACAAACTGAGGTTTGAGGCTGCTCAGAAGGTAAAGCTGATGAGTAAACACAGCTAATAAATAAAGTAAATAAGTATTTAGCTATACAGGAATAAACAGACCTTACAGGATAATCCCAGACAAGGTTTTAATTGTTTCTGTGTGGGGTTTAATCTGCGAGAGGGAAAGCAGGAGAGAGATGGCTGGGTCTGAACAGCTCCTGGTCCACACCGCTGTGTGCTCACCCCTCCCAGGCACCTCCAGCGGGGAGGGGAGCTCCAGCACAGCCCATTCCATGTTTTCTGCAGCCATTCCTCCTCATTCCTCTGTGTCCTGGCTGGACCTCCTGCCCAGGCTGTTCCCAGAGCCACGAGGCAGGCAGAGATGTCCCTCTGGCTTCTGCTGTGCCATAAATCCAGCTGGTGGAACCCTGGTGTCCCTGGTCCTGAGAATTCACTTCTTGGCCATGAAGCTCCCTGTTTTGCTGAGGAGATGGGAGAGGAGCAGGCTGTGGATGGGTTAAGGCAGTAAATTTGTCCCGGTGTATTAAAAATGAGAATAAATGGCTTGATTTTGGCGTCTCTGAACTCCAACTCCGCATTGCAGCACGTCCCATGACTGCCATCTGGGCCAGCGAGGTGGCACCAGTGCTGGCAATAAATTTGTCCTCTCCACCCTCCTGCAGAGGTCACCTGAGGAGCAGGACACTGAGCTGAAGCCCAGGACAGCTCCTTCCTCCCATCACTCACCTTGCTGCTTCTCTTTTCCCGGTGGTGCCAAGCTGCCTCTATCAGATCCCAAGTGCCAAAAGCGCTTTTGGAAAGTTTTCCATCTCTCTACTTAATTAGAAACAACTTCTGCAGCACTGGGGTGGCTCTGTTTGCCCACGAGAAGTGCCAGCCCTCGTCTCCTGAGTGTTAAAAGGGAAAGTGGAGGTGTTCCAAAGAGCTCATCGTGGAATCATGGAATGGGTTGGGATGGAAGGGACCTTCAAGGTGATCTTGTTCCGACACCTTCCACTGTCCCAGGTTGCTCCACACCCCGTCCAACCTGGCCTTGGACACTTCCAGGGATCCAGGGATCCTCAGCTTCTCTGGGCACCCTGTGCTAGAGCCTCCCCACCCTCTCAGGGATCCATTTCTTCTTTATACCCAACCCAAATCTATCCTCTTTTGATTTAAAACCATTTCCCCTTGTCCTGTCACTAAAATATTTGATGCTTTCTCTGCTCCAGCTTCTTCCTCCTGAGATGGAGAAGTGAATAGCTGAGTAAAACCTCTCGGGGGGTGTTAAGTTAAAAGCAAACCCAAGAACTGTCAGCCTTCAGCCAGGGGTGGGGCAGGGAAGCTCCTGCTTGGGCTGGAGCCTCTGGGAATGAACAGTGATGTTCCAAGTAGCCACAGGGCACGTGCCTGTGACCCCCTGAGATGTGCTAAATATGGAATATTACAACTCCCGGGGTTCTGGAAGTCCCAGGATTCCAGGCTGGGGTGGTGCCCGTGCTCCCTGGGGAGCTGCAGGAGCACCATGGAGAGAGGATGAGTCAGTGCTGCACAAAGTGCCCCCATTCCAGGAGCTTTTCCCCTCACACAGAGCCCAGGAAACGATGGAAACAGCGGATTCTGCTGGGTTGGGTTGAGCGTTTTGTGTCTTTTTAATTTTCTTGTTGCTTACACATGAAATAATGGTAATAGTCCCTAAAAGCTGTTATTCCCCATGCTGGGAAAACACTCTTTAGCCACCTGCTGTAACAAGCATGTTTCACATCCAGCATTTTCTGTAGGAATATAACCCTCACTTCTCAGGAGGTTTTACTAATCAGCTGCTGATTTTTCAATTCTAATACCTCAGCTATTTATTTATTTATTCAAATGCCCTGTGAACTTTATTTAAAGCTGTCTGAGATTTTATTTAATGTTTCTTCAGACAACCAGAATAGAATGATCAACTCCAAATGTAGGGGTTTTTGTTCATTATCCTGTAGAGAAGGGAAAAAACCATAATGAAGCAACAAGAATTAAACTTTTTTTGGGGAAATAACTTCTCAGCAGAGGCTTCACACCTGTCTCCCTCCAGTGGCAGTGTCGTGATTGATATGAATAAGTTATAATGCCATGAATATTTAAATTTGTATAGAGCACAGGCCTTTTTCAGGCAAAAGGAATGATTTAGCTCTGCTACTGTCTGCTGCTGCCACGTGGATTCCAGGTGAAGCAGGGTCTGGGACTGTGGTTTGTGCTGCCAGGGAGTGAGCAAAGTGCTGAGCTCTGTTCCATCTCACGTCCTTGCTGCAGGTGGCCACATCCTTGATCCTTTAGTCCTCCATAAAACAAAAGGAAAAGCTGTGGAAACACGCACTGGCTGGCTTCCAGAGTGGGAGATCCTGCACTGAATTCACAACCATGGCTTTGGAAAGAAGATTCTGGGTTTGTTCTGTCCCCTCCCTGAAGGGCTCCTTATTCCTCTCCCACAGTGTTCAGGAAATAGGGAGTTGTTAATATCAAATATTGCCATTCAGATCTAAGCAATGACTTTTAGGTATTCTGCTGAAGTAAATCTCAGGTCACAGAATCATTTAGGGTGGGGAAAAAACCTCTGGGATCATCAAGTCCAAGCTGTGCCCCATCCCCACCTTGTCCCCAGCACAGAGCCCTGAATGCCACCTCCAGGAATTCCTGGGACACCTCCAGGGATGGGAATCCCAACGCAGCCCATTCCAGTGTTTAACAACCTTTTCCATGGGGAAATTCCTGCTGTGTCCACCTGAGCCTGCCCTGGCCCAGCCTGAGGCCGTTCCCTCTGCTCCTGTCCCTGTTCCCTGGAGCAGAGCCCGACCCCCCCGGCTGTCCCCTCCTGGCAGGGAGTTGTGCAGAGCCACAAGGGCCCCCTGAGCCTCCTTTGCTCCAGGCTGAGCCCCTTCCCAGCTCCCAATGTCTCCATTAAAATGATGAAATGAAATTCTCCACCACTCCAGGCCTCCTCCTCAGCTCGGAGGGGTCGGGGTGGCCTCACCAGGAGCATTTTCTTTATCAGCTGCATTTTGTCCACACTGTGCCTCATCCCCCTCATGGGCACATTCTGATTCTCAGCAGTTATTCAGTTTTATGAGAAGGAGAATTTGTGGAAGAAGGTCAAAGAAGATTAATAAAGGACAAGGTGTCTAATAACGACACAATAGTAGACAAAAATAGGAGAATGATCAGTGCTCACACTGTGCTGCTTGAACTTATTACCCTGCATTAGCAGCATTCATAATTTAAAACTTTAATAAACTCCCAGCCTCTTTGGGCCGAGATAGATGTTGCTGCTGGTTTTATTAGCTCCACAATGGGCAGAAGCTTTATGCAATGTGATTATCCTGCAGAAGCAAACACCTAATCACTCTGGGAACATTCTCATGAGCAGCTAAAAGGGACAAAATCAGACCAAATGCAGCCTTGAGACAACAGGGTTTCACCTTCAGGATGGAATTGCTGTGGAACAGAGGTCACTCTGTGCTGGAACAGATGGCAAACAGGTGGAAGGCTCCAAGTAGCAAAGCTCAGACATCCCAGAATGCCAGACTGGTTTGGGTTGGAGGGGACCTTACAGATCACCCCGTTCCACCCCCTGCATGGACCAGGGACACCTCCCACGGACGAGGCTGCTCCAAGCCCCATCCAGGCCGAAGCTGTGAGCCAGGTGGTCCCTCATGGAACTGCTCTTTTTCCCTTTGTTCCTTCATGATTCTTACAGTTTGTTAAATCATGATTGTTGCCTTCAGGAGCACTGGGCTATTCTGGCATGTTTTCCTCCTGTTACACAGTTTATTTATTTCTTAATCTCCCTCTCCTCTCCCCCCAAGGTGCTGGATGCACCAAACATCTCCTCCCACACTCCAGGTGTCTCTGGAGTCAGGGACACAGAGGTGGGACAGATCTTCTGCCTCTGGCCAGCAGCTCCTTCCCTCTTTCCCCTCTTATCCCAAACAATTTCGGGTTTTTTGCCCCGGCAGAGCTCCTTCTGTCCCAGCTAGAGCAGGTGAAAGGGATGAGCAGTGAAGAGAGGCAACGTGCTCAGCACCAGCTGTGGGGTGGGTTTGGGCTCCTTGGAGCCACTCCCAGCAGCAGCAGCAGAAGGACACAGGAGGATCCCAATCCCAAAGGATCCCAATCCCAAAGGGGTTGGCTCCACAGGATCCCAATCCCAAAGGGGTTGCCTGCAGTGCAGAGCTGGAGGTGCCAAAGCCCGTGGATGCCTTCACTGGGGACAAAGGGGAGGACAAACAACAGGATTTGATCTTCACAGGGCAAAGCCTCGGCAGGAAAAGTCATCCCGTGCTGGCAGAGTTTGGGACAACGCTCTGGAACGTGCTGGGTACAGAGGGGATGGTTTGTATGGGCTGAGAAATCAGCCTGGATTGAGGGAAAACAAAGGAGGGTCAGCAGTGATTACCAAACCATCAAATTATTCCGTTTGGGAAGGGAAAAGGGGTGGCAGATGCTCTCCTGTCACCTGATGCTGCTGCCCTGGCAGGCAGTGAGGAGCAGCTGAGCAGAGCAGGCAGGAGAGGTTCTGCAGGAAGAGTGGAGCTCAATTTCCATCCACTGTTTAGCTCACTGAAGCTAATTCACTTCCCACCCCCTACTTAATTTAATTTCCATGCCTATCATGGCCGGAATAGAGCATCCTCCTGCCAGAAAGACCAGGTAAAGGTCAGGTGAGTGTCTGAAAAATAAAATTACAGAGAGCACTGATTGCTTCATTACAGGCTTTATCACCTTGTTAAAAAAAAAAAAAAAAAANAAAAAAAAAAAAAAAAAAAAAAAAAAAATTGAAGGGATTGGTGATGATTTAAGATGTTAAAAAAAAAGAAAACTTTTCAAGGGATTGGTGGTGATGTAAAATGTTTAAAAAAAAAGAATGACTTTTGAAGGGCTGGGTGATGATGTAAAACGTTTGAAAAAAAAAAGTGACTTTTGAAGGGATGAGTGATGATTTGAAATATTTTTAAAAAACAAAGAGGGACTGTTGATGATTTTTTTTTCCTTGTGAAGGGACTGTTGATGATATAAAATGTTTCACATTTTTGGAGTAACAGAGCTGAATTGTGAGAGAAGACAACCACATCCTCTGTGTGTCCTTGCAGGATTTCATTGTGTGATTGGTGACAGGCAGAGCAATTAAAACTGAAGGTAAATTCTTTGCACTGAGTCATATTGTACAAATATTTTCCTTTTTGGGGTTGAGCTACTCAGGGTTTAAGCTCTGCCAGAAGCTGGATTATGATTTTGTTATGCGTGCTGATGGTTTAGTGTTGTGTGTGAGAGAAGGAAAGCGTTAGAGAATCCAGGGTGGGGTTTTTTAGAATTTACGTTTTGTTTTGCAAACATTCACTGTCCCAGCTGCTCCAGCCCCAGTGTCCAGCCTGGCCTGGGGCACTGCCAGGGATCCAGGGGCAGCCCCAGCTGCTCTGGGCACCTGTGCCAGGACCTGCCCACCCTCCCAGGGAACAATTCCTGCCCAAAACCCAAAATAAATCAGTTTAAAGCCATCCCCCTTGTCCTATAACCCCGTGGCCTGGTTTAAAGTCCCTCTCCAGCCTTTAGGCATGGGAGGTAACCAAGCCAAGAACTTTCTCCTTTTAATTCAGTTTTTTGTTCCCCACAGCTTCCCTCTGGCAGTCCTGGGGTGTCCGGACCAGTCGGACACCACTGGCTGAGGACCCCCATATCCCTCCCTCGCTGGGGGTGTGAAACAACCCCTGAACTTTCCCAGCATCATCCCGGGGTGGGCACGGATCCTGCCCAGCACAGCCCCCGCCGCTGGTCAGCACGGCAGCCCCCAGGAAGGAGCGGCGCAGGGACTGGAGCCATGATCTGAGGCAGGCCGGCCCAGGACCCGTGCCCCAGCAGCGGCTCCACGAGGAAGGTTCCAGAAGGATACCTGGGGTCATTCCAGCCCGCTGGCTGGCTTGGACTGCCAGCAAAGTGTTGCCAGTGTCAGGATGGCAGGAGGAGTTTGCTGAGTTAGGGATGGCTCCCTCCTCCTCAGCTGCAGCGGCCCGGTCTTAATTTGGTCATTCAGTGGAAAAATTTAGATCTCAGTTCCTCCAGGGAATGCCATTGATACCCCAAAATAATTGGATTTTCGGGGCCATGAGTCTATTTCTGCTGTTTTCTGCATGTTCTTCCTCACTCACAACAAATATAAATATTACCTGTAACCCTCCCTCAGAAACAACCTTCTTTTGTCTCATTTCCCTGCATTTTGGTGCCTTCCTGGTGCAATGTCACTTGAGTCAGTAAAAACAGGCAGAGGATCATTTTGCTCTCTGATTTTTTTTGTCATTGGTTGGAGGTTTTCTCATTAGAGGAAAGGAGCTGCTCACCAAATATCCCATATTTATAACGAGCGCTTTTGCACAGCGCAATTTCCTCTGTTAAATTCCAACTTTCTGAATCTCCGCTGCAAATTAATTGTATCTCACGAGGACAAATTTAAATCAGCCCAATAAAGAAAAAAAATGTGGGTTGTAGACAATTTGGAAATAGAAATTTCTCAGTGAACTATCCCTTTTATCTCTCTGATTTGTGTGAATCACTGAGCCACACTCCTGACATGGCTTAGAGGGGCTGCAGTGTGAGGAGGAAAACACAGCTGAGGCCTCACCTCACCACGGCAGGGCAATAAAATAATTAAATAGCCCGGGGGTGGTTTAATTCCTTTAATTCTGAGAGGTTTTTTTCCCAAATAAATGTCAGAAATGATGTTTAACATGATGGTATCTATTACAGTAATTAATATCACCGTGTCCAAGGTCTGGCAGTGACTTTCCAGGCCATTAATCCCACGAGGTGAGTTAATGCCACGCTCTCCACGGATGAGTTCTGAAGAAAAAAGGGTTTAATTGGCTGAACCAGATCCATTAGAACAAATGGGGTGTGGGATCTGTGACTTGGAGCTGGATTTTAGGGCTGCTCCAAGCTCATGGAGCAGGAGCTGCCAGGAGGACACGCTCAGCCAACCTTGGGATGTCCCTCTGGAGTGTCCAACCCCACCCCACCTCTGTGCCAGGCTCTGGGGCAGCACCAGGAATTCTGGGTGCAAATGTGGGTGGGAAGAGCAGGGATTTGTCACTGGGGCGCTCTGGATGGAAAAATTTAAAAAACAAAATAAATTAAAAGCTTTGGGGAGCTTGGGAGGAAGAATTTGGGCTTTGTGTGACATCAGGAACGTCCTGCTCCTGACACACAAAGATTTTTCTCTGAGGTAAAATCCTTTTCTTCTTTTCTGTAAAAAATCTTCCACCAAAAAATCTTGTAGCTTCCTACCAGTTACTCGGGGTACAGCAAAATGTGACCGAAAATAAATAAATCTGATATTCCATAAAGCAGAGATCTTCCTCAAAGTGAAATTTGCTGAACCATGAAGGTGATTTCAACTTCATTTTTTATCACTGGAATATTTACAGGAATTACTGTATTGGTGTCACAACAAATGCATCAAATCAACATTCCTCTGGGATGATTTGTTATTTACTTTGGGATGTTTATTTGTATTTTTTAATTGCAGAGGAAAAGGTGTTTAAAAAAAAAACTGGAAAGGAAATGCTTCTTTGGAGTTATTAGGAAATTCAGAGTTAGGATATTCTGTGATGTACAGTTTGTTGATTTGAAAAAAAAAAGAAAAACTGATTTAAGAGCCTGAACTTTGAGTGTGATTTATACTACTATTCCTCATATATTTATGAGGAACAAATCAACAGAACAGGAAATGGAAAATTTGGCTGCAAACCTCTCTTTTCTAGAACTTTTTGTGAATACATCTCTTTGCTGTACGTAATTCTCGATTATTTGTTATATATTATTTGTTATGGCTGTTTTACTTTCAGATTCTCTCAACAGGCAGAAATAGCTGTTTAAAAGGTGCAAAATGTTATTGGGGTTTTGTTCAGGGTCATTTACTTTTGCAGTTCTGCAATGAAACAAATCCCATTTCTCCTGGGTTAAATCCCATTTCTCCTGGGTTAAATCCCATTTCTCCTGGGTTAAAAGCCAAAGGCCAGGAACTGACCAATATTAGCAATATTTGGTCCCAATGAAATCCGATTTGCTTCCAGCTGTTGATTTATTTTTAGACCACTTGAAAAATCATGGAATCATAGAATGGTTTGGGTTAGGAAGGACAGAGTTGAAGAAGAGTTCAGACTCTCCAAGGCAGAGTCAAATGAAGGGTTAAAGGTGAGTGGATGGAAGTACAAACACTGGCAAGGAGGTTTTTAGGGAAGATCTCAGCTGAACAGTAAAATCCACATGGAATCTGACCCAGGCTGGGTCAAACCTCTTGGTTTGGGCTTGAACCAGCTGCCAGAGGTTGTAAATTCAAATACAGTTCCACAGAAGTGGACCCCAAAGAACCATAAATCAGCAGGAAATGAAACTCTCTCCCATTTTACAGCTCCCAAAAAGAGAACAGAGAGCCTCCAGTGCTCACCTGTTGTCACCTTTCCCTCCAGGTGAGCAGAGGGGGGTCCCAGCAGCCCGGGGAGCAGAGGTACAGATGATCCCTGTTGTCCTTCAGGAAAAGGACAGAGCCCAGGACACCTCCAGTGGGATTTGGGAACCCTGGCAGTCCCTGAGCTGCAGGGAGGAGGTTGGTGTTGTGCCTCTAACACCACCACCAAGAGTTTTTTCCAGTGTTTTGGTGAAGTTTGGGTGGAAATGAAGATGGCCAAGCTGGCATCCCTGGCTGAGCAGCTCCCAGCCTGATCCACGGAGACACAAATGGGGTTTATCCCTCTGCCAGCACAGGAAATCCAGGGATAAATCCCAGAGCCTGATGGAAACACTCACAAGGACTTCAGACCCCCAGCAGGTCCTTGAGGAGACATCCCCTGCACTGCCTTTCCTTAAAAGTGCATTTTGCAGGAATTAATAACCCGTTCATACTGGATGGGAAATTCCAGCCTCCCAAATCAATGGTGGGGTTTTTTTAGGATCAGGGGATGCTCCTCGAGCACTTCCCTCTCTGCTGGGCTCCCAGGGACACCGTGAGAAATGGTTGGGAATTCTGGGACAAATGTGGTGTTTTTAATAATTATGGAGAAGAAATCCTTCAGTTTCTCCATTCTGTCCTCACAAACACAAAGAGTTTCCTGCTCTACAGCCACACAAACCCCACCACTGATGTTCTTTACATGAATTGACTTGTGGGAGATTCCTGCTAATTTTTGGGCCACGTATTCCTAAACAAGCAGCTCATTTGCATATAATTAATTAAAACTTTTTCATAAAATTAATAAAATATTAGTTATTTGCATTTTTCCTCTGTAAAAAGCAGATGTTGCACCCCCAGAATTCCACAAACTGAAGACACTTCATACCAACAGGTTTGAACACTAGAAAATCTAAATATCTCATACCCAAATTCCCTAAAGTAAAATAGGAAATAAAATAGGAAATAGAAATATATTGTACAGAACTTTATAATATTTGTGTGTCCTCTTTCATACAACATTTATTTTTACACCACGTTCTCTAAGCCTGGCAGATCAGGAAATAGGGGAGGTGAAAAATGAAATTCTGTTATGCCTGAAAAAGTTATTTTAGGTGGGTTTAGATATTTCTGAAAGTCAATAATTTTAATTGGGGCTTGTTTTCTTTTTGGAGGTCACAATAGTGAAGCTGGAGGAAGTTTTAAGGACTTGGAGCAAGGTGGGATAGTGGAAGTGAGACGAGCTTTTAGGTCCCTCCCAGCCCATTCCTGGTTGGAAATT
Organism: Promerops cafer; assembly: GCA_013398275.1. NCBI lineage: Eukaryota > Metazoa > Chordata > Aves > Passeriformes > Nectariniidae > Promerops > Promerops cafer. The sequence goes on along the minus strand of VZSE01003948.1, from coordinate 222 downwards.
CGCCTGGGGATTTCCTGCTGGCTCGCTCCCAGCCCCGTTTTTGGGGGATTTCTGGCAGGGATCGGTGCCAGCAGCAGCCGGAGCCGGTCCCGGTGCCACTAGATGGCATCGCCAGCCCACGATTCGCCCATCCCTGCTCTGCCCTGGAATGACGCCGGGATCGCTCCCGGTCCGGCTTTTCAGGTGAGTCGCGTTTATCCCTCAGGTTTGAGCTTTTCTATT
>VZSE01003943.1:0-25407 GCA_013398275.1 Promerops cafer | reverse complement strand
CCGCCAGCGGGAGCTGCGGCCCCGCCGCACCGGGGGACAGAGGGACAACGAGGGACACCGGGGGACAACGAGGGACACCGGGGGACACCCGTGGCGGTCCCGCGTCCCGTCCCCTGCCGCCGGGACACGGCGGAGCCCGGCCGAGCGCTCCGAGGCNAAACCTCTCATTTTACACCTCCCGACACCAAAAATTCTCATTTTAAACCGTCCGACACCAAAACCTCTCATTTTAAACCTTCCGACACAAGAACTCTCATTTTACACCTTCCGACACCAAAGATGATTTTAAACCAACCAAAAACTCTGATTTTACCCCTTCCAACACTTCGCACCTCACACACCTCACACACAGCCCGTGAACTGTGCCTGAGCTCTGTCACAGGGGGAAAAGGGTTGATGCTCCTGAGCAGACAAATTCACAGTCAGAGGCTCCTTTGCAGTCACCCTCGTGCACCTGAACCAGGAGGAATTTCCCTAAGAGGTGCTCCCAGTCATCAGCAGTGCTGACCCCAAGGAGAAACCTGATGTGCCTCGTGCAGAAAATCTGAATTAATAAAAGACTGAAGCTACCAACCAGACATGTCCAAGGGCAGGTGGGACAGAGCTTGGGATGGTGGACGGTGTCCTTGCCATGGCAGGAGTGGATCATTAACATCCCTTCCCACAGAAACCCTTCCAGGATTCTGTGATTCCTTCAGCTTCTAACAGTGTAAATGCTGATGGCACTTGGTGTTCCTCCTCTCAAACACTTCTTGCTCTTTCCTTTCCTGTTTGCTCCCCCTTCTGTGTTTACACACGTCCTTGGAAAAATGTCACTGAAATGAACAATTCTGGTCACGTTGCTTCTCCTCCAAATTGATCCTCAGAGGCTTACCCTGCAAAACCAACCAACCTGCCTTCCCAGCCTGGCCTTGCTGTCTCAGAGCTGTTTTGGGAGCACTGAGGTGGGGTTTGAGGATGTCCTGGGTGTTTTGGGGCAGGATTCAGCTGGTGCTTGTCTGAGTTGGTGCTTAAAGGGAGGGGTGACAGAAAGGGAGGAAAGGGGAGGAAGAAAGAAAATGAGAAAGTGATGGGACAAGGGAGGGTGAATTTTTAAAGTGGGGAGGAAAAGGGAGAAGGAGAAATGGAGGACAAGTGTGAGGGGAAAGGAAAGAGAAAAAGGATGGGCAGGAAAAATGAGGGTGAGACAGGGAAGAGGACAAGGACAGAAGTAAGAAATCAAGTGGGGAGAGGAAAGGACGAGGGGGAAAAAAGCAGGTGGGAAGTGAAAAAAGAGGGAAAAGGAGGAAGGGAGGCTGAGGGGAAATGAACTGGGAGAAGAAATCCGTGAGGCCGAGGAGCTGCCCTGTGGATACCCCGGGTTGTGCAGAGACACAGAAGAAGATGGACCTGAGTGAGAATCCAGAAGAGGAGGGGAGAGCCTGGGGTGGTTTTTAAGTTATTCCAGGAGAAGATGCCCAGAGTATGGAGATGCCTTTGAGAAATCAAAGGTGGGAAGCCAGGAGGAAGCGCTGGCTCAGGACACCCAGTCTGGGATCCAGTGGGAGATGCTGGGGAGGGTAAGGAAGCGAAGAAAAAGGGAATTCCAGATCTCCAAGAGCAGCAGTGGGGCTGTGACTGAGGGATGCCAGAGCTCTGAGGGCAGGAAGGGACCTCAGTTGCTGTGAGGTCCCAGCCAGGTGTCAGGTGTTCCCCATGTCCCCACTCAAAAGCTGTTTTCTCCTCTGCAGGCTGCACCTCATCTCCTCAGGGCACCCTAAAGACACCCACACCTGGCTCCATCCCAAAGCAGGTGTCCCACCTTAGATCTCTGTGCTTGTCCAAGGTGGGATCTCCTCTGCAGAGGGATTCTCTCCTTTCCATTTTTGATGGATATTGGCACTAACGCTGTGCAGGACGAGGGCCAGACGGACATCTCTTTAATTCAATCAAAAATACAGTCTGAAAAATGTAATTAAATTAAAAGTACACACTTCCAGGTGGAAGCCAGCCTTTATCTTGAAGAGACAAGGCACAGTAAGTTCTGACATCTTCTCAGTGTTAGGAGATTCTTGTTGTCATTACAAAGCAGCTTTGCCTTTTGTTTCTGACACAAAGTTGTGGAGGAAGAAATGAAGACCTTGGAGGGTTTGTGTCACACTACACTGAATTTAGAGTTGTCCACTCACTCTCTAAATATTTCTTCCACCACACTGCCCATCTCACAGGGCTACTGTGACAGCAGTTCTGCCCGGATTTTGTGAAAAATCTGTGCAATAAAAATCACAAGTTAGTGCAGAGAGGAAATACATTAAGTAAGCTCTAAATAACAGACAGACTAAACAGAAAATAAGAGATTTTCTAACAGAGATGAGTGTTCTGGTGGACATCCAGGCTGTATCAGACAATGCATTTTGAATTTGCTGTCAGTTGTAGAGGAGGCTCTGCATCTCTTCCTTTGTGTTTGATTTGAGGTTGGTGGAGTTTTGATGTTTTACATGGTGTGATTTTTTTTATATGTTTCTTGCTTGCACCATCCTTCCTGCTTAGGAAATTTACCATAAACATTTGGGTTTTCTTGTAATACAAACCCTTTTCTTCTCCTTAAGAAATAATGAGCATAAGGAAATCATCACCAGTGGGTTGGGCTGAGTGAACTCAAACCCACTGCATCCACACCCTCTCCAAAAAGCCAGAAATCCACCTCATGTTGCATCAGAGGTTCTTCCTTCCCTCTCCTTCCACGTTTGTCCCAGATGAGACAGCTCAGAGCAGTCCAGCCCCACCTGCCCTCCCCAGGGCTCTCCCTTCCCTGCAGGACCACAAACATGCACTGGTCCATACTGGGAAGGATCAGAAAGGGCAGAAGAAAAGCTGGGGAGGAACAGATGGGCCAGCCAGGCTGACCTGAGGCTGCTGCAGCCACTGCTGGGTGGTCTCAGCCTCCTGTTTCCCCTTCTGGCCGGGTCACTCTCAGTGGGTGGGCAAGAGAAATCCTGGTCACGAAGAGGAACACGTTTGCCACAGCCCTTATCCAAGGAAAAACTCACCCCAGGCTCCATCAAGGTTCAATTTTGAGTGCTTTGTGCTTCCTGACCTAAAGGGGATCAAAGGAGCTGTAGTGTGTGTTGGATTATTGGAACGTGGCTGCTGAAGAAGGAAGGGCAGTATCAGGAGATAGGAAAGGGGCTTCTGGCCTGAGCTGCCAATTCCTCAAGTTTTCCTTCAAGATCATTGAGGTTTTTACAATTTCAAAGCTTTCTGTGGGTCCCTGTGGGTGAGTAACCACCACAAACCCTTGAGGTGCTACCCTGCCCCATTCCAGGCTCGTGTGTCTGTGCTCCCACTCTTACCTGGCTCTGCAGAGCATGGAACCACAGAAATGGGGAATCCTGGACTGGTTTGGGTTGGAAGGGACCTTGAAGCCCATCCAGTGCCACCCCTGCCATGGCAGGGACACCTTCCACTGTCCCAGGCTGCTCCAAGCCCTGTCCAGCCTGGCCTTGGGCACTTCCAGGGATCCAGGGGCAGCCACAGCTGCTCTGGGCACCCTGTGCCAGGGCCTCCCCACCCTCACAGAGGACAATTCCTTCCCAAAATCCCATCTAAACCTCTACTCTCCTTCAGTTTAAAACCATTCCCATTATCCCACCACTCTCTGCCCATGAGGATATATTTCCTCATGGCTTTCTCCAACAACTTAGAAATTTCCTGAGGAGTTTGGGAGCGTGGAATGACACTGCCAAAACCACGCCCTGAATCAGAGCACAGAGAGGTGAGCCCTGGACAGTGAGGGACAGCGACTGCAAACCTTTCTTAGGGGTTAGAGTGCCAGAGCTGTGTCTGTCAGGAGTTCATCATTTACTCTGGCAACCCCCAAAATGCCAAACGTGGAGTGTGAATCCTAAATCACGAAACCACAGGCCCCCAATCAGAGCAATACCTCAGTCAGAAACTCTTGGCAAAGCCATCAACAACCACTAAAACTGGGTGAAAACCTGGAAATGCTGTTAGCAGTTGCTTTACAGCTACTTTGGGGGTGATTTTTTTTTTTTTTTTTGAGGGGTAGACAAGGCAGTGTAGTAGATCCTGGCTGCAAAATGGTATTTCTGAGAAGTCTTACACTAAAAACACATTGAACATGTTCACAATTCCACAAACCCCCTCTCCTCAGTTAAGGCATTGAATGGTGCTTCCTATGATGAGCCTCAGGAAAAAAGGGGCCAAAACAGTCTTGAATGCCATGGGAGGTAATATGAAACCAAATCAGAGGTTACCTCAGCATTCAGAATGAGCAGGTTGGGTGTCAAAGGCAGGACAGTGACTGAGAAAAGATATCACAGTGAATATTCCTTAAAGTGCTGTGGAGAGAAGGCTGATGAGCACAACCACAGGAGGAAAAACCCAACCAACACAACAGCTTTTATGGTCCGGGGTAGCTGATGCTGTCAGAATGAAGCTGAAATGAAAATATGTGAGCCTTTACCTTCGCAGTAGGTGATATCCCAAATTCAAGCCGGTAAAGAGCGAGTGAGGGTTTTTGCTGGGTCACTGATTTATGATCTGTGCAGCGCAGGCTTGGGGGAGTCTGCCAGAGCTCCCAAACGGCCACAGACACAAACCCCACATTGTGATGGACGTGAAGACAAAGCCGAGCTGTGACCCAAGAACACGTCTGATGAAAGACAAAGAATTCGGGCAGACCCAGTGGTTTTCTGATGATCCTTTCCCTCCAAACAATTCCTTCATTTTTCACCAAGCAGCACCATCCAGCCTCAACAGCGAAACTCGACAGGCATTTTTGCCTGCTGGGGTTTTGCAGGGGTTACTTTGACTACTGATAAAGCCTGTAGTGTTATGAAATTAAGTCACATTAAATGGATTGAACAGAGAGCATTAATCTGGGCAAATTACTCCCAACCATTAGAAAACCACGGCTGTGGCAAAGTCGGACAATGGTTTCCATTAGAGAATAGAAAATTAATGCCATATATAACCTCCTTTCTCCTAGACCCTACAGCTCAAGGAAGCTTTTTGTTCTACTGTGATACAATTTAGAAAATATTTCCTAGATCTCTGGCATTGCAGATGATTCGTTCTCCCTGTTCAGTTACTGTGAGGGCCTGGGATGATGGGTGAGAACACTTTTCTTTTGGAGAACCCTGAGCTCCAGCTGAGGGGAGAAGGTGTGGGAAGCAAAGAGAAATGTAGCATTCTTTTATTTGTTTTGAAGTGGCACTGGAAGTTAAACCAGGCTGCTCACAGTCCTGGTGTGCATTTCCAAGCTCTCTTTGCCATCTGCAGCAACATCTGGGCAGGAGAGAGGCGTGCAAGAAATTATTCATTCTGCAATTAGGCTGGAGATAATCAGGAAATAGAAGTTTCCTCACGTCTAAAGCGCCTCTTGTCTCCTGAACTCCCTCTTTTGAGATTTTCTCCCATATTTCAGCCATCCAGTAATCTGCTTCCAGCCAACCACTGTTTTTCCACCTATTCCCACGTTCTCATCATTCAGGGATCCTGACACCTGCTGTGCTAAGGATGCCTCTGCTGCCTGCAGTGCTTTCCCCTTCTTTTCCATGGAGAAGAATCTTTGTATTCTGCTAGAAATAGCTCCCTTAATGGTATAAAAATACATCAGAGACACAGAACCATTGCCTAGACAGCCCTTATTTCTTCTTACAGTGACCCTTTCTTTTGTGAATTTGTGAGTTTTCATTTAAATTATTTATCATCAAAAGGTTCTTTTCCTCCCCAGACTGAATCCATAGTGCAGCAGAAAGTTAAAAAAAAAAAAAAAAAGCCTCTTATCACTGTGTTTATTTTCTCTAGTGGCCATATTCACAGGAAATTAAACATCTGAGCACATCAGTGTGGACTGAAAACAGTCACCCATTATTTATCTTATCAGGAAATGCTTTTGAGACAAATTTTAGAGGAAAATTTAGTCAAGCCCCTTGAGTAAGTGTTTCTCTCCCTGAATTTCTCTGAATTACCAAGGCCAGAGTTGAGCAGTTAAATGCACTTTGTATGCAGTACAACAGTCTCAAGCATCCAAAAGGACACTGAAAAGTCCTCAAGTCTTACACAGAATATCAGAATAATCTTTAAAAATATTATAAATAATCATTATAAATAACATTTATAAAGCATTCTTGGTGGGACACACGTGGAGGAAAAACCCAGTGGTTTTATCCAAATGCTTTCCATCTCTCAGCTCCATCCCCAGTCAGCAATATTCCTGTGCTGGCAGCCTGAGGAGAAAACTCAGTGTTTTTCATTCTGATCATCAAAAACCTTCAGCTGAATGTTGAAGACCAAGACAAAGCCTTCATTGAGGGAAACAGGGAGAGTGCCTCATTCATGAGGGCAGGGAGAAGGAGTCAGGAAGATAAAATGACATTTTGCAGGCCTGTGTGCAGCACTGAGGGGCGGCAGGGAGCGCTTGGGAGCGCATTATCCACATGGAGCTCCCTGCGTGGAGTGTTCTCAGCTGGCTTTGCTCTGCCAGCCTGGAGCAGCCCTGATCCCGGCTGCCACCACACGCTGGGGACGTCCCCAGAGCACTGCCTGCACACAGGGGCTGTCACAAAGCCACTCCGGGCTCTGCTTGGTTCCAGAGGTGGCACGGGCGGGTTCGGCTCAGCCCGAGCTCAGGAGTTTCTCCTGCAGAGCTCCAGAGCTGGCGGAGGGCAGGACAGGAGCAGCATTCCCTGCTGGAGCAGCGAGGTTGGCTCATCCCAGGGCTGGAGCTCCTCTGCTCTGGGACAGGCTGGGAGAGCTGGGGTGCTCACCTGGAGAGGAGAAGCTCCAGGAGAGCTCAGAGCCCCTTGCAGGGCCTGAAGGGGCTCCAGGAGAGCTGGAGAGGGACTGGGGACAAGGGATGGAGGGACAGGACACAGGGAATGGCTCCCACTGCCAGAGGGCAGGATTAGGTGGGATTTTGGGAACTGGGAATTGTTCCCTGTGAGGGAGGTGAGGCCCTGGCACAGGCTGCCCAGAGCAGCTGTGGCTGCCCCTGGATCCCTGGCAGTGCCCAAGGCCAGGCTGGACAGGGCTTGGAGCAACCTGGGACAGTGGAAGGTGTCCCTGTCCATGGCAGGGGTGGCACTGGATGAGCTTTAAGGTCCCTTCCAACCCAAACCAGTCTGGGATTCCATGATCTGGGACGTGGGGAAATGGATCACACCAAAAAGCAAATGGTTCTGTGTCTTGAAAAGCTCTTTGTTTGCAGGACTTGTAAGCGCAAAAAGTGCCAAACAAAACATGTTTAGTTTCCTTTTTATTAAAATTAACTACAGAATCTGAGGGAAAAGGGACAATCAGGGAATGTTGCCTGGAAAGTTATTAGGAATGAAAATTTAATAGATTTACTAAATTAATTGCTTCCAATAAGAGCAGCAGTCAGTGCAGCCTTCTCACTGCACATTGACCAGATGCCATTAAAGCAGCTCCTACACAGAGAAAAGATAAATTAAAGCTCATTTGGCTCAGTCAAACACAGCAAGTAAATTACTTTATAAATAAAAACATAGTCAATAAACATAACCAGAGAATGTGGTAATCTAAGGCATGATACAACTTAGAATGTTGTTTTCTGTCATTCTTGAAGCTGCTGCTATGTTAAAAGTCCCTTCCAGCCCAAACTAGTCTGTGAATCTATTCTGTGATTCTCTGTAATATTTTTAAGTCCACGACTTCTGTGTGCTCAAAACCAGCCAGGACAGGGCCCTCAGAGGGCAGACCCCACCTCAAAAATTCCCTGGAGTGTTGTTCTGTCAGACCCAGTCCCCAGACTGCTGATTCCTGAGGAACACCAATTCCACCTTCCCATCCTCAGTCCTACTGCTCAGCCCAGGTTATTTGCTTTCTCCCTGCCCAGGTTGAGCTCTACGTCCCAGAACACAGAATTTGCTCTGCTCTGTGGATTCAGGAGGCTGATTCCCTGCTGGAAATCAGTGGAAGACTCAAAGCCAAGACAAAAGGCAGCCTTGTGTGGCAGCCTGGGGGATGCTGTGTGATCCTCTGCTGCCCAAGGCACTCACACACAGCACTGCAGCAATTCCAGTTAACTCGAAGGGCTGCAAAGGATATTTTCATCTTTATTTTGCTCTGTAGGAGTGAGTGGAACTGTTTATGTTTAAATAATGCATTTACTCTTCCAAAAAGGAGTTTGACATCCACAGAGGTGAATCTGAGTGGCTGCAACTGAGCAGATGGAATTGTGCAGTCCTCCCCTTGGATGCTGCTGTTGCAAACAGCTGGAAAGAAGCATTCAGGTGCCCTCAGCTCCAGGAAACTCCTGTGCTGTTGGGGACACCATTTCTGGGGCAGCTCTGTGTGCTTCCCTCCCCTGAATCCCCCCACACGGTGGGGAGATAAATTCACAGAGCATGAAAATGTCTGACTGCTGTGTTTCCTTCCATCTGTGACAAACCCACTCCAGAACACTCACTGATACAATTTTCCTCAGCGAGCTGGTGGCTCCTCAGGTGCAGAGCAGTGAGCTCTTTCTTTCAAAGACCTTTCTGAATGGAACCTTAGATTCAAAATGTATTCTGTAAAAGTGCCTGAAAGGGGCTGACTTCTTGTTTCTTTTCCTAAGTGTCAGGCACACAGACAGCACACATTGCTTACTGAGATGAACATTTGGGACTTCTGTGTCCAAAAGTATTTCTGTGTGTGAGAAGTGTTTCTCACCTGGGAATGAGCTATTCCTGTTTGTTCCACTGATCAAGCAGACAGGGATGAGATTTTACCTCTCTGATGAGATTTTACCTCTCTGGGCTATAAATGTGCTCCTAAAGCCTGCAAGAGCAGGAACTCACCTGTCCAACTGGGTCATGGTGCAAGGAACTTCAATTCTTATTTCCAGATACACACGTGCACAGGAGTAGGGATCCTCATTGCTAAGCCTTGCAATAAACCTTGCTGAATTTTATGAGAGATACAAGAAATTTCCTTTACAAACTCACTGTAATAAATAAACTTCCCTTTGGTTTCAATTTTCAAATCAAATATGTTTGTAGGAGGTGTTTAAATTCCCCCATTATTTCTGTGGCAGTGACTCCATGAAGGTTTTTGAGCTGTTGCATGAAAAATAAAACAACCAAAAAACCCTCAACAACCCAAAATCTCTTGTTTCTTGCTGTAAATTGTGACATTATGCTGAACTGGCACTGATGAAAACCAGGATCACAGGTACTGAATACATTTGCTGCATGAGATTTGGCTCTGACATATTTATGAAACATTGCAGCTAAACTACTTCATGCAGTGTTTATTTCAGTCAGTGTTAGACTTACAGAAAGCAATGGGATTTGGGGAATTTGTTGTTACTGGGAAAGTGCACTGGTAAACTGGTCTGTGTCCTTTGTTAACTGTACCTATAAACTTGTATTTATTCAGGATTTCCTACAGGGAATGATGACAAAGGGGAAATGTGGCCAGAAGGATAAACCTTGAGCACTGCATGCAAAGCTGCCGTTTCCATTGGTGGAATATACACATTTAAATTGTACCTATCTCAGAATACAAAGATCAGCAGCCTGGTTAATCCCAAATTATTGATCAAATTTAAACAAACTGGGGGTTTTGAGGAGGTCAGCCTGGCTGCAGCACGCCAGAGCAGCAGACAGCAAATACAAAGCTAAATTGCTTTTTCCACTCAACTGATCCGAGCGCAGCCCATGGGCCCAGCAAGCACAGTTTGCTCAAAGTGGGTGTTTGTAAAGCAGTGGTCACCAGCTCAGGGGAAAAGCCACAAGCTGCCTCAGGTGGCAAAGTATTTAAGAGCACAGTGAAAAGACAGCTTAATTAGCCCTGAATTGTGATGAACTTACAGTCTATTAATTCACAAAATGAACACAGAATACCACAAGAGCATCAGCACAGCCTCTGGAAAAACTCATCCCTCATGGTGACCTGCTTTGATAGTTATTTTTGGCAAGTTGTACCCAATCCATAGACTGACAATAGTGAATTGACTCATGGATTATAACCAAAAATGGGGTTTGGCTACAGCTTTGCATCAGCAGGTTTTTGTGTTTAAAGCTTGGTAAAGACTTATTTAATATCAACATATTTAACTAAGATTCCTGTAGGATCCACAGTGGATAGGGAACCTCCCGGGTTTGATTTCCAGCCCTTGCCCTGGCAGTAGCCCCTGGCATGATCTGTCACTGTGTGGGGGTCGATACAAACCCCTGCCCCTGGCTGCTGATTCCATGTGCTGGTCCATGCTCTGAGCGAGGGACAAAGCCACGGAGAGGCTGCAAGAGCACCCTGGGATGGCTGGAAGGGGGGAAATGAGCAGAGCAGGAGGAGGAACCTTCCTGCTGAACATAAATCCGTGTGTGTCCCCTCATCCGGCCAGAGCTCAGCACAGGGATGGACACCTCCCCATGAGGAAACGCTGGGAGGGCTTGGGGTGTCCAGCCTGGAGATGAAAAGGCTCCAGAGAGAGCTCAGAGCCCCTTCCAGTGCCTAAAGAGGCTCCAGGAGAGCTGGAGAGGGACTTGGGACAAGGGAGGGAGGAACAGGACAAGGGGGATGGCTTCCCACTGCCAGAGGGCAGGGCTGGATGGGATTTGGGAAGGAATTCTTGGCTGTGAGGGTGGAGGGGCCCTGGCACAGGGTGCCCAGAGCAGCTGTGGCTGCCCCTGGATCCCTGGCAGTGTCCAAGGCTGGGTTGGACAGGGCTTGGAGCAGCCTGGGACAGTGGAAGGTGTCCCTGCCATGGCAGGGGTGGAACAGGATGAGCCTTAAGGTCCCTTCCAACCCAAACCATTCTGGGATTCCAGGACATCACAGATGTTCAACACCCCTCTCCTTTGACCACAGTCACACAAACCCCAGCTCTTCCACGCTCCCTGTTCCCTGCACTCAGCCAGGTTCTCCCAAGCCCAGAATTCTCCTCACATTCCTCATAATTCACCCACCACCTTCTCTAGCTGCTGATGGAGCTCTTACAGCTGCTCTCCACAATTCACCCTCCCAGCCACACATTCCAGCAGCAAGGCCAGCTGTCCCCCACCGAGCCAATTTCCAGGCCAAACCCAGCATGGCTCTGGGAGAGCAGCAGCGTTTTGAGAACGCTCTTCAAATAAACCCACGTTCCAGAGTCCTTCCTCAGGAGAGGAGCACGAGCTCTACTGGCCACCGTCATTACCCAAGTCCTCACAATGTTAATAAGGTCAAAAATAAAACCATATTTTTGGGAAGGTTTAATACTGAATAGTTTAATATTAAAAACTCACCCTTGCTATCAATAAACTTTCAAAGTCCCTACCTGGAATCAGCCTTCCAGGGCTGTCTAGGGGCAAACCCACCACCCAGAGCAGCCTGCTATCCTGACTGAGCCTTAAATGAGTTTTCCAGGCCTCTTTCCAAGAGCAGAGCCTCCAGCAGTGCCTGCTCCTTCCAGGTGCAGCTGAAAGGGGCAACCAGAGCCATTCAACACCTATTGGCAAGGGGTTTTGAGCATATGGCTTAAATATTATCTCCTTCATATAGGCAGGTTAAGTGCAGATGACAGCATAGTGTATATATATAAATATATAAAATATAAATATATAAATTACACACATGTAAAATATAAAAATATAAATATATCTATTTAATGTGTAATAATATATATTAAATATATATACACACACACACACCCCAGCCTCAGGGGCTTCAAAAAACCTGTTAAAATCCATAACAGACCTTAGAACACACAGTAAAAATATTCATGAAAGGAGCAGTGACAGGATCAGTGCCAAAGCTGGGTGAGGGAAGCCCAAAGGGAAGGAGCTGCTGCTGTTCCAAGGGCCCTTTTCCTTTAAGTGTTGGTCCCCAGCCTGGCCCAAGTCAGCGGGGCAGAATTCTCTGTGCCTTATATGGCTTGTTCTGAATTTTTTTTTTTTTTTTTAACTGACTCCACGGATTTTTTTCATCCTATAATCACACAAAAAACTTTTTCACATAATTGTCTTCATTAAGTGAAATCATCAGGGCGCGTGAGAAACATCCTCGGCCTGATGCTGCCGTGCAAATCTTCCCATGGAGTCCTCACCAAGTGAATTTATATTTTATTTTCATTTCTAGTTCGTATCCTGGTGGCTCTCAGAAGGCAGAAGGCCTTGCCCAGCACCTCACAATGTCCTGGGCCTGGTACTTGAATAAAGTGGGTCCCAAGTATGAGGCTGCTGGTTTGGGGCTGTTTTGGGGCTATTTTAGGGCTGTTTTGGGGTGGTTTTGGGGCTGTTTTGGGGCTGGCTTGGGGCTGGTTTGGGCCTGGTTTGGGGCTGTTTTGAGCCTGGTTTGGGGCTGTTTTGGGGCTGTTTTGGGGCAGGTGTTGGGGCTGTTTTGGGGCAGGTTTGGCGCAGGTGTTGGGGCTGTTTTGGTGCTGGTTTTGGGGCTGTTTTAGGGCTACTTTGAGCCTGGTTTGGAGCTGGTTTGGAGCTGCTTTGGGCCTGTTTTTGGGGCAGGTTTGGGGCAGGTGTTGGGGCTGGCTTGGAGCTGTTTTGGGGCTGTTTTGGGGCTATTTTAGGGCTGTTTTGGGGTTGTTTGGGGGCTGGTTTGGGGCTGGTTTGGGCCTGGTTTGGGGCAGGTGTTGGGGCTGTTTTGGGGCTGTTTTAGGGCTGCTTTGAGCCTGGTTTGGAGCTGGTTTTACACCCCATGGAGAAACCCAAACGGGTTAAACCCAGCCCCGTGAGGGACCCAGGCCCTGCCAGGCTGTACAGAATCCCCTCCCACCACCTTGTTCAGAGCTCCAAGTGCTGAAAAGAAACTCCCAAAGTCTTCCACTTGTTTGGCAACCGACAGAGAAATATTTCTGTTTGCACTTAGCAACACCCTGAATCAGAATTTTTAGTACAAAATCAGTTTACGGAGCCTTTCCTGTTACTCCACGCTCTTCCCAACAGTTTCACTCTGGCTTCTTGCCTTTTAGAAATCTGCAGGGCTGAGAAATTTTTCAGGGGACTCCACTCAGGGAAAGATGGCCAGAGCTTCCCTTTTGCTCTTTCAGAGTGTCTTGCTTGGTTTTTTAAAAATAAATTTATAGGAAAGCCAGGATAGCACTAAAAATAGCTTCAAATTAACATGGGAGCATGGAAATAGCAGTATATTAAATGACTGTAGTATGTTGGGGTTTTTTGCTGTATGACAGAAAACAGAACTATGCTGTCTGCACACAAAAATGGGAACTTTACTATTTTCTGTCTCAAATATGAGTTATAAAGTAAACATTTCATACTGTATATTACATATCAAAATTTGAACAAATATAAATTATTGACTCTAAATATTGAATATTAAAATATTAAGTACTCCAATAATATTATATTGAACCATTTTATATCATATCATAGAATATCATATATAATATTGGAAATATTTTACAATTATGAGCTCAATTAATGCACTTCTTAAAATTAATAATGTAGAAATGGGTGAAGTTTGTACCTTCTCAAAGCAAAGTTGCCCTCTGAGCTGCCATCTGAATTCACACAGTTTCTCATCTACTTTGGCTTAGAATTAGGGCAAGGAATTTAAGAGCTGACCTTGCTGCAGTTCAATAGAAAAACATTAAATATGGATCCCAATCCTGAATATTGTCTGTAACTATCTGAAAACTTCTTGCCTTATTAAAAACCAAAGCAGGGCAAAAGGGAAAACTGGTAAAACAGTTTCAAGGCAGCTGCCTGGAATTTTTCATGGTAATTAGCTCAGTTTATAGACTTCAGAACTATAAACAAGACTCATTAAATACAGCAGAATGACATTGTCTACGTTTACAAAACTACAGATCAGCATTTGTGAGCCCTCAGGAAGGCATTTAGCCCTCATCCTAATTAGATACAGTGGTTTAAAACCCCCAAAAAAGGGTGAGGTGGATATCTATTGTTGTTTTATCAATGATAGCATCTTTAATTAGAGTAAAATGGTGCACACAGGCTTTGAAACACAGGATCCAGTGCTGGTCTCTGTAGTTGTGCCAACAACAAACTCTGTTCCATGTTCTGGTGTTGCACTTGACTGCCTGTCTCCTCAGTTTAAGGGATGTGGCCTGAGGCCACAGCCATGACAGAGAACTATAAATAACCCTGGCAATAAATTGACTCTGGAATTCTTGCAGGAACTGGGAGAAAACAGTTCTAGGTCTGCATTAAACTGCAAGGGTGAGTCTTGTGCTGCACCTCTGGTGGGACCTGCAGCAGAGAATTGAAACCCTGAGCCACGGTTCATGTGTGGGTAATCAAAACATGGAANCCAGGGGCAGCCACAGCTGCTCTTTGCCAGTGCCCACCCTCACAAAAATACATTTTCTGGAATGTGGCTCTGTGTTTTCTGTGGGAAAATATCAAATATCTGTGAGGAAATGTTATTTTACTTCTATCCAGAAGTGGAACTGAGGAGGAGCAGCCATCAGACCTCAGGTCTCCCTTTCTCCAAGACAGAAACTCAGCAGCTCTCAGAGGGGAGCTGGGGATCCCTTGGCTCTGGGTGTAGCAGCACCACTTCCCTGAACTGCAGAGTTCAGGGAGAAAAACTGCTGTGCCCTGCTACTGCAGGGCAAGGAACACAAACTGGAAGATATTTACACAATATTTGTCATTTGAAAATAAAAAATTACCGTAGTGGGAGCTCTGAGAGCTCCAACACTGTCAAAAGATTAGAAGCTAAATACATTTTGAGTAGAAATATTGGACTTTGATGAGCCTTGTGAGTCCCTTCCAATTTAGGATTTTCTATGATTCCATGTTGTATTTACCACAATACTGCAGAAATGGCCAACCTAGCACAGAGCAGGTATATTCATGCCAGAGCAGAGGTTTGGTACAGCTGAGCTGATCTGAAATCCTGTGCTCTGATGCAGATATTGATCTATTGATCAATTCAGATATTGAGGAATTGTGTGGGCACACCTTGTCACCGGTGGAGGCAGCTCAGACCCAAGGCTGTGCTTGCTCTGGTGGTTCTTAGTTTGGCTGAACTGGAACAAAAGGAGAGGAAATAACACAATAATTGTTCAGAAATAACAGTATATAAGAGGGGAAAATGTAAACAGTTAAACAGCTCAAGGTATTGAAGGGAAATCAAAGGTAAAATCACAGAATCACAGAATATCCTGAGCTGGAAGGGACCCACACGGATGATGCAGTCCAGCTCCTGGCCCTGCACAGGACAACCCCAAAACCCCACCCTGTGCCTGAGAGTGTTTTCTCTGGTGATCTTTCAAAGGATGTGATGGGCACAGGTAGTTCATCAAAACCCCAGCACCATGACATGAAAATCCATTCAATATTGGTATTGGAGTTGAAAGGATGACCTGGCAGGTCTGATTTCTCTTTACTAATGCCCATCTAATTTCTCTCTCTCCTCAGTTTCAGTTGTATGAGGATGACATTTCAAATCTCAGTGCTCTGCATGAATTCCAGATGCAGCTTGTGCCAGTGGGAAGGGAGAATTTAGCATCTGAATGAATTTCAGCCTCGTGTTTTGTCCTGAACGCTTGCTGTTCCCTTTTCAGATCTGGAAAGTTGCAGAATGACATGTCTCTGGATTTTTTATGTTGTGATTCTTTTCTCCTAGGATCTATGCCCTGCTGGTTCTGGGAAACTTGTGACCTCTGCATTTTTAATTAGAACTCGTAACTTTTTCCATAGCAACATATTTTGATGCTGCAAATACAGAATTTGTCAAATCAAACAGCTCCTGGTCAGATGAAATCCAAATATATGGAAATGCAGAGCAGTAATAAGATGTAGGATATTGCACAGTTAAGAAAATAATTAAAAGAGACAATAAAAGAAGGATGGAAAGCTTTGGTTAATTTATAAGTTTGATTTTAGTAATTAATCGATACAAATTATTAAATTTTTGTGTCAGTACCCACCTGGTACAAAGGAATGAACTGTTCTCATGAAATATTTTAGATGTGGAAAAGTCTCACTCACAGGGATGAGCAGTAGAAGCAGGTGGTAAAAGCAAAATAAATCCTCTGAAACAAAACCCAAGCTCAGATATTAACAGAATAATGGGATTCAATAGGATGGGTCAAGGCAAACAATTTAGTAAAATACAGCAGTTCTAGATGGACTTTTTCAAAATCATTGATTTATGATGCATACCTTGCATGTGCCAAAAAAGTATTTCCTTCAACAACAAAGTTTTGGCATTTTTTTCATTTGGCTTTACTGTTTAGGGTTACTGTAATTCATTCACTGCAATTCATTCACTGATTCTCAATTACAGACATTTTTTGGTTATTATTGTTTTTACTATATTTACTACAATTGTTTTTACTATCTTTACTACAATTTGGTATTATTTATGAATTACTTACTATGATTTGGTATTACTGTTTTTGACATCTCTGTGAGCTTTTTAAAGATATTTCTGTGTCAATATTTCTGTCAATAGAGACCTGTGCAGAATAATGTCACCTGTTCCTTGGACTTACCAAGTAAGGCACTACTAAATTTCCTCTCTAGCATGAAAAGTCTTGGACAAAATGATTATTATTTTCTGATTAACCAGACTTGTGCTCACTCTCACAGTCAGTTACTTGGGGCTCCTTTTCCTGCTTTAAGCAAAGATTTTGTTTCAGACTAAGAAATCATCCTGCTTTTCCTAATCCCACACCAGTCCCTCTCCCTTCTGCAGGGCCATCCCTCTGGAATTCCCTGTCAGGCCAGCAGCCAGGAGATATCCATGGCCTTGTTAAGGTTTTTAAACAAATGCTGAAGTGCAGGAACATCTTCTAGAAGCAAAGGCAAACACCAATGTGGGAGTAGCTGCTTTGGTTTCTTCCCTCTGGTTAGTGTTAGACACATGATTACTGCGCCTTTGTCTAGTCCATCTGTTTCCACTTTCCATAAAAAATGCTGGAATATGAAGTTAAACTTGGTGTGTTTTAACCTTGCATTGCAAACAAGGGGTTCCTGGGTGCTCACAGACACCCTGGGGGTGTGTCTGGCCAGAGGGTCACAAAACCCTTACATTTCCTCACAGATATCCGATATTTTCCCTCAGAAAACTCAGATCCACAGTCCAGAAAATGTCCTTTGTAGTCTGCAAGGCTGTCTAAACAGAGTATGAAAATAGATGACATCACTTACACAATTTAGGTTTTCTCCATGAAAATGAAAAGCTCTGTTCGTGTGAACTCCCTGACAATTGTCAGAGGAGGGAACTTTTCAAATGAAATGCTTCATCTCACTAATTTAGAGCAACAAAAACCACAACACTGCTCTGAAAGCTTTGATTTCCCAGACCCATGACGTTTTTTAATTTATTTAGAAGCACGATGGAACAGTTTCATAAATCTCCTGCCACATATACCATCCACTTAGGCAACCTGACAGCTTGTTTGCCGGAATACATGAGACACAGAAGGAGCATCACTATATTTATGTGTGCCCAAAAAGGACACAATATTATTTTTAAAAACCAAACTAGAAAAAATGGAACATTTTGGAGTTGGAGGAATGAAATTTCCCGCATTTTGCCTTCCAAGTATAGATTGTTCAAGGTTCATGCCTGCAGTGACCAGGAGTGATTTCTGCCCAAGGAGCTTGGTGTGAGCAGCTGGGACTGGCACTGCTTGGACCAACCCAGCACCATTCACTCCCTTTCTGTGGCTGCAGTTTCCCCAGCTATTTCCACAGATCCTGGCTGCCTCCCGGGTCTGGAGGATGCCACAGCCTCAAACAGTCTTGGCAATCTAGAGGGGGAAATGATCCTGTCTCTCGCCGTCAGCAGAGAGCCCACGAGAACGTCTGTGGGGCTTTACCAGCAAAGCTGCTGCAAAAAGAGCCAGGATGGGATCCCTGACCTTTCCCAGCCCTGCTCCACCCGGATCAGCCCACAGCCTGCCCTGGAAAAGCTTCAGCTCACCCAGGGAGCAAAATTAGAGCTCTTCTCCAGGGACACTCTTACTGTCTTGCACCAAAGCTCTCCTCAGTGCAGCGGGGGATGGAAAGCAGGGAGGAGTGAGTTCAGAGAGCGTCCGTCCCTCTCGGGGGGGTTCCCACAGCACAGTGGGAATGCCCAGACACGCTCAGGCAGCTCTCGAGGGGTAGGAGCAGAGCCAAGCCCTGGCCTGTGATTCATGGAGCAAGAAAATCATGTTTGAGCTGAGTAACAGCAGCACTCCACAAGTGTCCAGATCCTCTCATCCCCGCTGCTCACACAAACCTGACTGGCATTCCAGTGATGGAGTCGTTTTTCCAAAAATTTTTGGACTTATGACTGTTACTTAAGGCTTTTTGGAGGTTTATGATAACTGTATAGTTTCTTAGAGAACACCCAGGTTATTATAGTCTAATTTTTATCCTCAGTCACCACAGCAAGGTGAAATAATAAATCTGGAGACTTGTCCAATAAATAAAAAATCAGATACTCCAATGAACTAAACCCCAGGTATTTCTAATAAACTGAAAATCAGATATTACAAATAACCAGCTGCAGTATATTAATGTTTTTAAGTTCAACAGTTCAAGGTCAATAGTTGTTGGGTTATGATTAGAGTTTTTTGGTGAAAGCTACCAAGCAGTTTTTCCAATTTTTGTGACCACTTCCAATTCCTGTCCTGCTCTGGGAAAATGCGAGGATTGGGAAGATTTTGGGAGGATGTGAGGTTTTGGGAGATTTTGTCCCACATAGTGCAGAACCTGACCCTGCATCAGCCAGAGGGAGAGCAGCTGCTGCCAGGGAGCTCCAGGTGTGTTTTGGATGGGGAAAACAGAATCAGCACAAAATCCCTGGAAGGTTTGGCAACTGCTGCCCCACAAACACAGAGGTGCTGTTATTTCAGCAGATTTCCACACCCTGAGCATCTCTTTTGTGTGCTCCAAAAGCTCTTCTGAGCTGGAGATGGCCTTAACAAGCCTCTGTCCCTCTGGCTGCTGGGGGCAGTGATGGCAGAACCACGGAATCGCGGAGTCATTTAGGCTGGAAAAGCCCTCCAGGGTCATGGGGTCCAACCATTGATCAGCACTGCCAGGGCCACCACTAACCCCCAGCCCCATGTGCCCCACACTCCTTCCAAACACTTCCAGGGGTGGTGCTCTGGGAAGCCCAGAGTCCCCCTGACAGCCCTTTCAGTGGAGAAATTTCCCATAATATCCACCCTGAGCCTCCCCTGGCCCAGCCTGGGGCCGTTCCCTCTCCTCCTGTCCCTGTTCCCTGGGATAAGATCCCAAATCCCCCCCGGCTGTCCCCTCCTGGCAGGGAGTTGTGCAGAGCCAGAAATTCCCCCTGAGCCTCCTTTGCTCCAGGCTGAGCCCCTTCCCAGCTCCCTCAGCTGCTCCTCACCAGACCTGTGCTCTGTTACGTGCACAGAAATCTGAAATTACAGGATTTTCCTGCAGGAATGTGGGAAGCCACAGTGCCCAGTGGCTCCCAGCTCACCCCAGGAGGGAACAGCCTGGGCTCAAAGTGCCTGATGAAAGCTCAGCAAGGCCACAGCAGGAGTCTCCTCTGGGCTGTGACCCCATACAAGTCATAATATTTTTCGTTAAATAATCATAAAATAAATTAGGGGGGAATCATCGTGCCCAACTACCTGTTCCATTCAGGAATACCTAAAATGGAGCCCTAAGACTAACAGCCTCACCCAGAAAAAAAAAATAAAAATTATAATTAATAATAATATATAACAATATATCAAACAATATATAAAAATACACATAACCTATAATATATTGCTATATATATATAATATACTGTATTTTGTATGTAATACATTGCAGAATACATAAATGCAATCATCAGAAACATAACAAGATTTAAAAATTACTCTCTCATCTCAATAAATCTTTGTATTACAGTAACTATCCACTATTTTTCTGTACTCTTTCACTGCTTTTTGTGCTTACACTGACAGTCTAAGATATCTCAGGTAGGCAAGTGCTTTAAGTGCTGTGTTTGTCCAGAACTGAAGAGTATAAAAGCCATGCACAGCAAATAACTGACATAAAAGCAGGTTTCCCTCCTCCACTCAACCCTCTGTAGAGGCAAAAAAAAAAAAAGGAATGGAAAGAAAATGTCTACTTTCAACTCTCTTGCTCAATGTAAAAACTTTAAAACTCAAAACTTGGCTTCCTTGCTCAATAAATTCCACATTTATTTATGGCAGATAAATGTGACAAATATTTAACACAAGCTGCCTTCACACAAGCAGTGGACCAGATCAAACACTGTTTAATTAAATATCTTCCTTCCTAATTAAAAAATTTTCTCTACAATCATCTAAAGGACATGGAAGTGTACAAGATTAGGACACACATGTATTAAAGGGCTCCAGAGTATTCTGTCTTCCTCAGAAAGTTGCATTTTAGGGGTTTCTCAAGTCAGAAGTCAGCATTGGTCCTGCCTGGGTTTCCTTTCCAGGAATGTATTCATTTCCCCCCAAATCTACAGAAATTTCCCACATTCACAACATTCTACAGCAATGGGAAGAGCAGTCATCCATCCTCTTTTCTGAGAGTGGATTTTGTTGCCCCCTGCTTCCCATGCTGTAAAAGCACACAGCATCACCTTTGCCACGGCTCTCAGGACTCAGTTCCATCAAATCCCTCCCATCTCCCACATTATTTTACTCCTTTTTCCCATTATTTTGCTCCTTTTCCCCATTATTTTGCTCCTTTCCCCCATTATTTTACTCCTTTTTCCCATTATTTTACTCCTTTTTCCCATTATTTTGCTCCTTTTCCCCATTATTTTGCTCCTTTTTCACATTTTTTTACTCCTTTTTTCCATTATTTTGCTCCTTTTTTCCATTATTTTACTCCTTTTCCCCATTATTTTACTCCTTTTTTCCCCATTATTTTGCTACTTTTCCCCATTATTTTGCTCCTTTTCCCCATTATTTTGCTCCTTTTTCCCATTATTTTACTAATTTTCCCATTATTTTACTCCTTTTTCCCATTATTTTACTCCTTTTTCCCATTATTTTGCTCCTTTTTCGCATTATTTTACTCCTTTTTCACATTATTTTACTCCTTTTCCCCATTATTTTACTCATTTTCCCCATTATTTTACTCCTTTTCCCCATTATTTTACTCCTTTTTCCCATTATTTTGCTCCTTTTTCACATTATTTTACTCCTTTCCCCCATTATTTTACTCCTTTCCAGACTAAAGTATTCCATTTATTCCTCTCCTTCTGCATGAAAAACAACTGCATCCCCTTCCCTGTCCTTCTCACCTCCTTCAAACCTTCCCCAGCTCCACTCCCTTCCCCCTGGAGCAGTGGAATAACTCCACATGTGCCCAGGCAATTTTCCCAGGGACAGAATTTATTCTGCAGGTCGCCTCACGTTAGAGACTAATTAAAAACAAATCATCCAAAGGTAATTTTCCTGATTCTGAACAGCCAGCTCACAGCCAATTACCCTTAGTGCAAAATTAGGTTTTTGAAGGGGTTTCTGTTCGTTTTTTGTTGGGTTTTTAAATAAAATGCAATGCTGGTGCATCACTTCACATGCCTGCACCGACCTTTACCTTCCATTCCATTTGACAGAAAATGTAATGTAATAACATCCTCCTGCAATCCCTCAGGGAGTTTGAAGACCAGAGCCCACCATGAAAACAGACTCTCCTTGCTATTTTCCCATTCCTAATCACTCCTGAATACCACGAGCCCGGGTTCAGACCCCGGGACCTCCTGGAAATCAACTCTTTAATCCCATCTGTCTTCCTACCTTCTACAAGATCCATAAGGAATTTCCTCCCCTGAACCACAACAGCCCAGCAGTGTCAGCACAGAAATTGGCTTTCTGAAATGCATCTCTATGATTTTGAGATTCTTTCAGACTAGAGAATTTAATATTTTTATTTGGTTCCATTTAAGTGAAACCACTTAAAGAGTGGAAGCATTTAAGGAGGCTCAGGGGGGACCTTCTGGCTCTGCACAGCTCCCTGAGAGGAGGGGGCAGCTGGGTGGGGGTCAGGCTCTGCTCCAGGGAGCAGGGACAGGACAGAAAAGGGCCAGGGGAGGGTCAGGATGGATGCAGGGGAACATTTCTTCACCAGGGCTGTCCAGCCCTGGCACAGCTGCCCGGGGCAGTGGTGGAATCACCATCCCTGGGGGGATTTAAAAGCCATGTGGATGTGGATTAGTGGTGGCCTTGGCAGTGCTGGGTTACTGGAAATGAGGAATTCCAAGCAGGAGGAAAAGGAGGGGAGTGTTCACTCAACCGAGATTTGTTGTAGTTTCAGTTTATGCAGTTCCTTACAGATCTTCTGTTTGACCACTCAGGAAGAGGGACATTGCTGCTGTCTGGGGTTTGAGTTCACAGAACAGCATGAAATATTGATATTTATGCAGGTACAGTTCACCTGTCCCCAGAATAAGGTCAGTTCATGGAGACATCACACCAAGGACAAGTCAAATTCTATTTGAAGGTCCCCTGAAACAAGAAACAAGAACATACCCTAGCAGTAGATTGCTTTGTCACTACTAGAACAAACAGTGAACATCCTGACAGAGTCAGGGAGACTAAGGAATCATTTTTGCTGAAGGTAACTGATTTTGCAGTTGTCAGTAAGTGGAAACCAACACGGTCTCCTCAGAGAAAAGCACTTGGATTCCCCCACAGCCTGGGGCTGTAGCTGATCTTCTGAGGCAGAGGGGAGGAGGAAAGGAAGGGGAAGAGAGGAGAACAGGACAGGACAATGAAGAGGAATTGTGGAGCTCCTCTGCCTTCGCTGCTTTTAGATTTTGTTAGGAAAACAGAATATATAGCAATTATCACCTTCAGTTCTATGCTATAATTTTACACATATTTTTATAAGGCAGTTAAACCCTTAAACAACTCTATGAATAAAAAACAGCCATACCAAAATTTACCAGCGTTGTCAATAATTTCCAGAACATTTTGTCTCTCAGATGATGTCAATAATCACAGTTTACCAAATTCTGTATGTCACCACTTTAAATCTTTCCAGACAACTTTAAATCAATGATGGAAACACTGAAGTTTTCCGTGGTTGATCTCAGCTGTGGAATTCTGTGCTGGAGATGGAATACACCAAAACACAGAGGGCACGAGGCCCTCGGAGCAGGGACTGTGCCCCTTCCATTCAGAGCCCCTGGCTCAGTGCACCACGGGGCTCAGCCCTTCCAAGTCTGCTGCATCTCCAGGGAATTCATTAACTTGGAAATAAAAGAGCAGGATGACAGCTGATGGGAGTGCAGTAGACACACAGAGGTTTTTCCACATCCCTGTTTTAAATTTAGGTGACCAAACTTCGACCTCTGATTTCTGCACTTGGGGTCTGGCTCTCTGTAGAAGTCTTTGAGTGCAAGAGGCCATGCACAAATGTCACCTTTTATCTGGGCTGGATGGGAGGTGATATTTTTGGCAGCATTAAGTTTTTTTTCTAGAATTTCTTTATGTCGCATATTCCTCAGTATTTATTTTATAGTTCTGTGTCCTTGTCCTCTGGGAGCCTTGGTCTGAGAACTTTCTGCCGTGGTTTTGGTTGGTATTTGAATGAACATTTAGCTCCTTTTTTGTGTCATTCAGTCACGTTTCCCCCCTCCCAGGACTGAATTTGGGTTTATTTACCCCTCTTTGGAGAACTTATTGTCTGACATTAATTGTCTGAGGCCACAGATTAACCGCCCTGGCATATTTAAAGCCTAAAGTTTGAAATCCAATGAGAAATAAAGGTGAAAAAAGACACAATCTGAGTATAAAAATTATATTGATCATCTGGCAATATTTCAGGAGCTACGTGGAATTTTTTCTCATCTCTTAGTTGCAATCAATGAATCTAAGTTTTCTTTTCCAGGGAATGACTATAGGGAATTCT
The DNA here is from genome assembly GCA_013398275.1 of Promerops cafer. NCBI lineage: Eukaryota > Metazoa > Chordata > Aves > Passeriformes > Nectariniidae > Promerops > Promerops cafer. The sequence continues at coordinate 1,615 of VZSE01003943.1, read as the reverse complement.
TATTTAATGCTAGATGGCTAAAACATCATAATACCAAATAATATCCCATTATGATAATTTCAAACATGCCAGCCAATTAAAAGTTGAACCTGGTGATCTGCTACTCTGCAGTTTAATTTTGCAGGACAGTCACTGTTCCTCAGGATATTGAGTCCTCAGAAATGGCACTTGGTTTTTCCTTGGTGAATTCCAGCTTTAACCAGCAGCGATTTGTTTCTCCACTGGGAAGACCCAGGAGAATCCCTTCACTCAGCACCCTGTGCCAACAAGCAGCCAGACCTCAGAGTCTCCAGAAAAAGGAAGAAAAATCCACACTTGGTGTGTCCAGAGGGCTGCAGGCCATGGAACCACTTCACCCGGGATAAAAAGATGGAAAAGAAATAGACTGCAGCACCTGTGAGAATTACCAGGCATTTACACGTCTAAACAGTTTGTACTCTGGACCACAGACTTCTCCTTTTCCCAAGAGAAAACATCCAAAGAAAACCAGGGAATGCTGTACACCAGGATTATATCCTTAACTTCATGGTCACAGAATATCCTGAGCTGAAAGGGCCCCACAAGGATCATTGAGTCCAACTCAGGACACCCCAAATCCCACCCTGGGCACCCCTGGCAGCGCTGTCCAAACTCTCCTGGAGCTCTGGCAGCCTCGGGGCTGGGACCATTCCCTGGGGAGCCTGGGCAGTGCCCAGCACCCTCTGGGGGAAGAATTCCTTAATTCCTCTGACTGGATCTGAAATTCCTTCGCTGAAATTCCTTCTGAAATTCCACTGCTGACTGTTCTCACTTCTAAGAATTCCGAGGCACCGTCGAATACTGCGAAACGGGGTTGCAGTTGTGATGAAAATAAAAGCAGCACCTTCCAAAGAGCCTTGAGCAGCCCTGGAACAGATGCTGGTCTTTGCCTTGAGGTTAAGGGGGCTGTGCTCGGCATCTGTTGGTGAGTCACCAGGGCAGAGATTAGAACGCTGTGTTTGTGTTTAGATTATCTGCTGTGAACGCATCCGGGTGGCTGTCCTGGGATTAGTGAAGGCTGATGTTTGTGTGCTATCACCTCATTGTTATCTGGTCCTCCCAGGCTTTGCTGGCAGGTCCATAACCACCTCCCCCATTCAGCTGAGGAAGGGGAATAAGAAAGTGGAAAAGGTCAGAAGTCTGAAGAGATCTTCACCATGTGCTTAGCATTTACATCACAAAAAATTAATGGAGTAACTGCAACCCCCATCACTAAAGGACAAAAGCTCTCTCTCCTCTGGGGTGCAACCACCTTCTCACACAGAATTTGTGTCTGATTCTTCTTCCAGCTGCATAAGACAGTAACAGAGCAAGGGGGAAGAGTTTTAAACTAAAAGAGGAAGATTTAGATCAGATATTTGGAAGGAATTCTTCCCTGTGAGGGTGGGCAGGCCCTGGCACAGGGTGCCCAGAGCAGCTGTGGCTGCCCCTGGATCCATGGCAGTGTCCAAGGCCAGGCTGGATGGGGCTTGGAGCAGCCTGGGACAGTGGAAGGTGTCCCTGCCATGGCAGGGATGGCACTGGATGAACTTCAAGGTCCCTTCCAGCCCAAACCATCCAGGATTCTGTGATATGATTGATTTCCAACACCCCAGCC
>VZSE01003940.1:28808-44633 GCA_013398275.1 Promerops cafer | reverse complement strand
GGAGTAGGAAAATTAAGCCAGGCTGGAGCAAAGTCATGCTGCGCCATTTAGGTCCAGTCTCTCCGAATCAATGAAAAAAGGCTTAGCACCTCATGGCAGGTCCCTGTAATCAGAAGAAAATAAATGAGTCTTTTCAAATGCTTATGTTACAAGGGGATTACACGTGTTGTCTTTTGTTCAGTATTTCCCTTCTGTCTTCCCGTATTATTTTCCTCTGGTTTAGAATCTATCGTCATCTCATTTACAGCATCAAATCTGTAACTTCTACTACTAAAGTGTCACATAAATCAAATATATCACAGGAATCATGAAAATATAACTGTAACACTTCTTTATTTCCTCCCATAAATGGGATGAAGTATCTTGTGTACGGTCTGATACAGAACACTATGGCAAAACTAGCTTGCTGAAATACTTTCTGGTACTATCTAGAAGGGATTTGGCAAGCCATTTTACCAGCTTCCTAGAAGCTGATTTTTTTTAATTAATCCCTAGCAGTCTCAGCAGCCGTATGAAAGTTCCTTATGAAAAACCTAGATACTTGGGCTCATCACAAACCTCACAGTGTCTCTAGCTTCAATGGAAAGAGTCTACATGTCCACAGTGTCAACATCGAGTAAAATTCTCTAGTTTGAAAAAGGGCCAAAGAATGTAATGGTTTCTGATTAAAACCCAAGAATACTTTTTCTATCCTACACTCTTCTCACAGGTAAGAAAATACTTCTCAATAAGCAAGAGAACGCAAGTTAATGTGAACTATATTACTTGAAGCTGAACTGTAGCACAGACAGGAAAGAAATGGATGAAACTTCTCAAATTATACTAGGGCAACTGAATCATGCTCTGCAGCTAGTCACTGCAAAATGGTCAATGACTCAAAAAATTTTTAACTATGATATACAAGCTATTAGAAATCCAGAAAGTGAAAACATAATAAATACCTATACACACTATATAGAAGGGTCCAAATAAATGTGAATTCCACATCTCTGCACAGCAGAGTGCAAATCTGTTAGTGAGCACAGATACAGTTCACTTCAATCTATGGCTGCTGTAATGTATTAGTAAGAGATGTGGAATCTGAACTTGGTAACTCATAATTATGGTTGTTCTCTAGCCTGAACCAGAATATTGCAGGCTACTGCAGATTTCCATTGACAGACAAGACTGTTCCAGCTTCTAAAAGGAAGTCTAACAGATTTGTTAGATGTAATTTAGTGTAAAACTGTACTTAACTGAGCTGCTGTTTCTTTTTAATGATGTGAGCTCATATCTAAGTTTTTGGGTATCTACAATACCACAGTTAAACTGTAAGGTAGGACATACAATGACACAGTTAAATACAGACAAGGTTAAAGGTATGTCTCACCCAAATAACTAATTATATATTACTCTGTTGAAGTCATTCAACTCACTCCTAAACCAACTTCAACAAAAAATCCAGAGAAATTTTCTAAGTATTTCCAGTTTTATCAAACTAGTAAAATATAAATGAACAAAATTCTGGAGTCAATGAACCATCACAGAAATGGCTTCGCTTTCTAAAAGGAACCCTGTTCATTTTTACTGATATATCCCATTCAGCAACAGTATACAAAAGGGCATATGTTTACAAATGAACCAAGAGATGTTAAATTAAGAAACAACAATCTGAGCAGATTCCAGGAAGAAAAGATTTTTACTCCACTTCACTTAGACACAGTTCTCATCTCCAAGCAGAAGAATCATGCTATCTTCAGAAATTATCAAGACAGATTTTAAGTACTGAAAGATTGACACTACAACAACATAGTCTTCAGACTGAGGCACTTACAGTCTGAAAAACAATGAGTAAGATTAGGTTTATACCAAGTAAGAACATAAAGATTCCACAAAGTATCTCCAAGTTATTGGTGCATCAGCTATTAAGTACAGGACAGCAAATCCACTAATAACGTAACTTAATAGATTTATCCTATGTTTTTACAAAACTAGTCAAGCTTCCTAACATTATTTATGCAACTGCCATGAGAAGAGTTTGTTATTAACTCACTAACATCCTTACCTTTTATCCTTTGCACAAAAGACTGGGTCATTACCAAGTATCCAAGGACTGGAAAGGTATTTTGTAAAAAGACCTTTTCCCACAGCTCACTCACACTGGCTGCCTACTTCTTCATGCAAAAATTTTTCTAGAAGCAGATTAAAGTCTTCCTCACATTCTCAGCTAAAAAAGCTCTAAAAAATTTTTAATAGTGCTGCTCTGTCAGATGAGCCAGTCCTTTTCTTAGAAAGAAATAAACTTAAATAGTAAAGACAGAGACCTGGGCCAAAACTACACAATACTGAGAGCACAAAGTCAGCAACAGAATATATCTGTAAGTTTCAATAAGCCCATAAAAGACAAACATGTAGGGCTAATTCTTCCAAATAGTTTTAATAAAAAAACAGCAAGAAAAAAAGCACAGATGTATTTCTAGAACACTACCTAACCAAACTCAGAGGTCTGCAGTTAAGCATTAACATGAAAAACAACTCCTGTGGATACTCCACACCAAAGGCAAGAAAACATTTTCTTTCACCTAATTGTACATATGCCTGGTCTAGCAATTAGACATGGGAACAGAGAGTACTTTCATTATTAAACCTTTCTAACTTCGAATAGGCAAAAACATCCCAGCCCTAACTAAACTGGGAAACAAATGGCAGATCAGGAAAAGATATTTTAAAACTGCTTTAGAAGACATAGCCTACCCAGCTTAAAGTTGCTGGTTACATATTTTACCAGGTTTCATAAACATTCTTACTGCTGCTAGCTTTCTGATGTTGCCAATAAGTTTGCCATAGGTATAAAAAAAAAATTTATTATAAGCATGATCTCTGTTCAGATGATCTGATACATATTTGATAGCTCTAGGATACTCATCATTCTCAGGAAAGCATTTTTGATAAACTGAAAACAGATCACAAAACATAAGAATGGATTGTCAGCAAGGCACCTCTGCTGCCACAAGCAGGATTTACTATGCTTAAACCCTTTGTGATCAGCTTGGCTGCCAACACCAGCATGTTTCTTGCTTGTTTTCCAACTTAAGCTGGACCAACAACTGGCAAATTTTTCTGCAACACATTCTAACATTAAAAAGGTTGTTTTCTACCTTCTTTCCCAGCTATTCAGGTCCCCTACCTAAACTATACCAAGAAGTCAAAGATGTGTCTGCATTCTGTGTCCACCAAAGCACTTGCAACCTTTATTCAGATACATACTATCTACTACTTTTAAATTAAACAAAAAAACGTTTAAAGTATTTGAATAGAATGAAAGTCAGTAGCATACAATTGCTTTTATTACACTGACATGAAACAAATGTCTAGTAGCAAATTTTCTCTTGCATACCCACCAAACACTGTTCAGTAACACTACTAAAGCAGCTGATGTACTCCCAGCATTAATACAGCTATCAGAAGTAAACTTAGTGAGGTAAACACACAGATTGAAACACAATTCCAGGGCTTTCAGAAACTCTCTTGGTAACAAAAGAGCAGGCCCAAAATTTATCATGAATGTTTAAGCCACCCTTCCCTATTAGCACAGATCTGCCATTCTTCAACCAAACTGTGGCAAAAGCTAACTTGGCTCAGGCTCTCAGCTGCTGAAGCAGAGCTGCACAATTCTAGAAAGGTAAGAAAAAGATACTGAAATACTGCTATCCTCATACTCTTTAACACTCAAATACATTTAAACACCTTTAGGCAGACTGGTCAAACTATTGTCGCATCTCAGCAATAGCCTCTTGTGACCAATTCAAGTAATGTGTAGTGACCTTATTGATCTCAGTAAAAAAAGTCTTCCATAGCCCATAAATTTAGATAAAAGTCATGTGTTGCTGTGTGGTAGGTAATAGAATAGTTTAGAGCAAAGAAAGAAATCCTGTTCTTAAGTTTTACGTCTTGAGGGGGGGATTGAAAGAAGTCTGTAAAGAATTTTGCTTTACGTAACATGCAGTAATTAATCCAATATTCAATTAAATAAAACTTAATTGTGTAGTTTTGTGAAGTATAATCTTAAATAATAAGGCAGTGGCTGCGAAGGAATAATGAACAGCTGGTTCCAGAGAATGTACAGTGAAGAAATTTGTCATAAATATTACTCAGTCATCTACTTTGAGCCACATTTGCGGCTGAAAGAAGAGCACTGCACCAAATACACTCAACCAACACATAGAAAAGGTTGTGCTGGGCTTTTTTATGATTGAGTCAACAAGGATCTTTTGTGATGGAAACTATTTTTCACCAGTAGGAAACCCTATATTCTACACAAATTTGTGTTATCTGCATAGCATCTGGGAAAAATTGATGTACTGTCTCTGTTTTACAAAAATAAGTAACATGCTATGAAAAGGGAATCAGAAAACAACTGCATAAATCAGGAGTCAAGACTTCTGGGAAAAGGCTGAGAAACAACACCTAGGGTCAACACCCAAACCTGCAAAAACAACAAAAATGAAGCTAAAACAAGTACCATTGGTTTATCTTGTGCTTACCAAATTGTGCTACATTTGGGACTGCTGCTATTACAGTCATGTTAGTCATGGGTTTCATGCCCTTCACTCTGGAGCAATTCCACCAAGTAGGCAGACTGGCAGTACATGGCAGAACTTTCCAACCACTAGTGAAGCCCAAGAGCAGTACAGGCTGAGCACAGTGCAGAACCCCAGCAAGCAGGTGTTACTCAAGACTGTATCTCTGCGAAGCACAAAAAAATGGGAATACACTGCAGTCACATACCAGACTCAGTACAGGGAAATTGCAGAGCCACTACAGACAGAATCACTTAAATGCAGCACTACACCAGGAAGCAGTTGTGCTGCCAAATGTTACAAAGAAAAAGGATAGGACATGAAGACAGACCTAGACTAGGCCAATGCCGGGTATCTATAAAACACAGGAAAAAATTAGCACAGATAAAGCTTTAAAATAAATAAAATTAAAACTAAAATGAAAAATAAAATAAACTAAAAAATAAGCTAAACTAAAAATAATCTACAAATAAAGTAAAAAATAAAATTAAAATTTTTTAAAAAATAATTTTTTTAAAAAATAAAATAAGGAAGTCTCCAGCTCAAACTCTGAAAATTTATAGTGTAAGCAGACTACTTTCACATAGTAGAAACTCATATCACATCTTCTGCATGTCTTCTGACAACACAGTAGAATAGCAAATTCCTTTATGAAAGTATTTCATCTGGCCTTAAATGCATCATGAAAACAAAGGGTACTGAGGTCATGAATAAACTGGTTACAAAAAATCGTAATTCACCTGGTCCTTTTAAAGACAATCCTTTACCAAGAATTTCTTATAGTTTTAATTGTATTCATCAAACCTTTACAGGGTTTAAAAAAAAAAATCTCTCTCTAAGATTTACACAACACTAAAAATAGCCAGAGCATCTCTGGAAGGGCACAATACAGGAATTGGAAAAGTGACTGTTGTGAGAATTGAGCTGGAAGCAATCTCTGCACTGTCTGTGTAAGTGGACAAGAGAACCTAGAGATGGCAGGGCAAAAGAAATCACCTTCTGAAATACTGCAAGATGGCAGGGCAGAGAAAGCAGATGTTATCAAAGCATTTGGGATTTCAGTTCTCTGGTACCTACAGTCTCTAATCCCATTAATAGTACTGACAAAACTGAAGTCTCCCTCATCATTTGCAACTTCACACAATTCTACATGGGAAGAGAGTTTAATGGCTTACTAATTTTAAATTCAGAAAGGACCTTCTGAAAAATTATAATATAACACCCAGAGATAAGTCTGAAAGACTAATGTACAACTTGAACTTCCCTAAACTTCAAACCAAGACTAATGGCCAACTTTTACCTCCCTAGAACTTCAAATACCAGCCTCTGCCCATTGGAAAGATACTGCAGTCTCTTTATCATCTCTGTGGTCATTTACTGAACTTTCTCCAGCAAGTCTCACCCTTTCTTGTATCAGGGAGCCTGTAACAGTGTTACACATCCTGGAAGGGTGACACAGTCCTCCACATGTGGCCTCACCAAGGTTGCATACAGGACAAAGCTGAACTCCCCTCGACCTGCCACCAACACTTCCTAATGTTGCCCAGAGAGATTTTCACTTTACTCCTTACCAGGACGCACTGCTCATGGTTGGCTCGCTGTTCAACCCCCAGGTCCTTCTCTGCAGCTGGCATATGCAGCTGCTATTCCAGAAAATTCACGCCTTCCCTTTGCTTCATGAGGATCCTCTATCCACATTCTTCCACACAGCAGACCAAACATCAAGTGTGTGCATCAGCCAGCTCTCCCTGTCTGCAGCTTGCTGAGGGTAAACTCTGTCCCACTGTCCAGGACTTCAACGAAGATGTTCAATAGCAGGGGCTCCAGTACTGAACCCTGGGGTACACTGTAACAGCTTCTTCCCAATGGCCTTTGTGCCACTGACTGCATCCCTGAGGACCTGTGCCTGACCATTCAGATAGTTCTGGACACACCTCATTGCTCACTTCTCCACACATACTTGTCACCCTTACCACGACAGTGTCATAGAAGACCATGTCAAAAGTCCTACTGAGGTCAAGATAAACACTGTCCATTGCTCTCTGCTCACCTACCAAGCTAGTCACCTCATTGTAAAGGGTTATTAGCTGGCTGAAGTGTGATTTCCCCTTCATAAAGCCATTGTGACTGCTCTCACTCACCCTCCTGTCCATCACATGTTTGGAAACACATTTCCAGGATCAGCTGGTGTACAACCTTCCCATGGACTGAAGTGAGGCTGACTGGCCTGTAGTTCCCTGGGCTCTCCTTCTTATCCTTCCTGATGACAAAATTCATATTTACTCTCTTCTCTTACTCAAGAACTCCTCCCAATAACCATCAGCCCTCTCAAGGATAATGAGGAATGGCTTTGCAATAACATCAGCAGTTGTGGAAGAATGGAACAGCCATCATGGAACCCTCTGCACCCATGGAAGCATCCTGTCAAGCCCCATGGACTTACAGGTTATTTAAGTGTTCCCTAACCTGATTCTTTCATCACTGAGGGTGGAGACAAAAGGCACAGCAGAACTTGAAGATGACAAGGACATGAGACCAGAGACAGTCCCCACCCAATTTTAAGGGTGTTGTTTAACTTGTCTAACCAGTATTCAGCTGGCAGAAACAGTCCCACTAGTATTGAACAGATCCAACCTCAGGGATGTCTCTTCCAGTGAACAAAATAAAAGTATTTCTCTATCTCAGAAACCCATCTTCAATACTTAAAACAGGTTTCATTACTATAGATACATTTGGTAACACTGTCTGTCTGAACTGTGAAAATAAATAAAAACAGCTTGCTTTTTCATAATGTTCTAACATGAAGAAACAGATAAAATAGTGCCATTACTATAATAAGACAAAAGTAGGCCAATAATATAGTAAAATAGCCAAAACTTCTACGTTTTAAAAATCTTATCTACTGAAAGTTGTGTGCTTTTGGAACAGATTTACGATACTACAACTACAAGCTATTTAAATGGAGCTGACCAAAATTTTGTAGGAAAAACAAAATTTAAAATAAAGCCAAAATTGGAAAGAAATAACCAAAACAACCAGCTGAACCCATCACCTGAAGACAAGGAAAACCAAGGAAGTTCTGTATCTTCAGGTTCTATACTTAAGCTTTATCTCTGTAGTCTGTATCATTTCACAGGAAACAGTTTCTGTGACACTTGGGAACTTGAGAGATTGTCAGAAGACCATTAAAATAAAAAGCAATATAAACTCAAACAGCTAGGAATACTTGAAGCTTGTGAATGGAATTTCAAATTGAGTAACAATGGGGGGAGGGGAGGAAAGGTTCAAGCAATGAATTCACAAAAATTAGAAAAGAAATACAAATTTCTTGATGCTCTCTGAAGATCAGTTTAGTTCAGTCAATTGATTTGCACAGAGAAAACCTCAAACAGAATAAATGTTAAAAGCACTAACATGATATACACATTTATATTTACCAAGGGAATCTGAAATTAGTATGTATGCATATCTAAGTGGCACATTCCTATGAGTTTTAATCTAATGCCTCATAGATTATTATCACGTTAAGTACAGCACACCACAAATTACAAAGGACCCTTAACTTCACTTCTCAGCTACACACATCTGACAAACCACCTTCACGTTGTCACTATAATTTTTAGCACAATATTTATAAATAGGGTACAAGAAGGTTGTAAGCCATGAGAATTAAAGCACGCTGTAGTGTTGTAATGAGAGCATGGGAAAGAAAAGGTTATATGCAGTGTCTTAATTTGCTTCTACTGCTTTGCGTCCTTGATAATGAGCTCCAGCATACGTATCAAATTCTTATTTCATCAGAAGACAAACAAGCATATGTATGAATTTCAGAGGGTCCAACAAGGTAGTCAGAATACTGGCCCTTCAGTCCTCCCATCATAGGCCAGCTTCAAATTTTGGCTTCAACTCTTTATCATGAGCCAAAGGAAAACTACCAAGTGTTGGTCTGAATTAGGCAAAGAAACTACATTCACAAGACTTAGCCATCAGCCTACACACTCTTTCTTCATTTACAGGATCATACAGGACTTTTTTCAAACTAAGCAAACCAAAATAACCCACGCCACCAAAAGTTTTTTCTTCTGCCATAAAACACAACTTCTGTCAAAAGAAAAATTTCCAGTGATACCGGATCCTTCTCTGTTATCCCTCTCTGCTATCCCTAGTTAAGAGTAGCACTAATTTGAAATCAAGTTGCTAAATGTAAGGTCTAAAGCATACTTTCATTTAAAATCTGTAAATCTCAATTTTCATTCCTCTTTTGAAGACATAATTTATTCAATATCTTCCTTACTATTCTGTGATTCACATAGTTCCAACAAATGAAAAAAAGCTAATTTCAAGTTATTTTGCTATCCAAAATTTGCATGTTAATAAAACAGAAAATAATATTCAAACTCTTACACAAGCTTTATGAGTTTTTGAAACTAGAAGCATTTCTACTGATCACAAATTACTGCAAAAGCATGACTTCAACTGAAGATTCTTTCTTTCCTCTCTGTGTAAATGAACAGCCACAACAACAGAAAAAGTTTACATCTTTACAGTCAAACTCTTAACACTCTGAAGGGAAAGACTGTCATGTCACCCCTTGAGGCATTTCAATGAAAAACTATTTTTAAAAATATTAGGTTAGGATATAGTAATTCTCTCAAGTTTTTTGCTTCTCTAAAATTTATTGCTTAAGACTCATACCTTCAATAGAAAGGAAAGAGAGCTGAACTTTTGAAGGTCTCCTCCACCAGTTAAACAAAAAATTCTGAAACAGTATAACTGCAGCCTCTTATTTCTCAGTCATGCTACTGCAGAGTGAGCAAAACCTCTAGTTTTAGTTCTGATGTCCATACAATACAGAACTGTCCTCATATATATTCTACCACTGGACAATATAGAAGAACGAAAGAAGATATCCATACAATTTATAATTTACCTTCTTGCCTCTTGTTTTACAAAGAAGTATTGGAACTAAGGTTTCTTGCAGAGCATTAAGGAAGGAGCAAGGTCCTCTGTTAGATCTGAACACTTACGCTTAGGTATGAGGAGTATACAGAGTCAAAATACAGTGGTCAGTTTTTTAACCAATTAAAGCCAACACATTCTTTAGTACAGCCACAGACTTAATACTTACCTCTACAGAGACTTAGCAAAAATATAGAAAACCCAACCAAAAAAAAAATCCACCTTCATTTCTACTTTGGGCTCAAGTTTCTTATGGGAGAATGAACCAACTAAAGCACACTGATTTGCATAAGGATCTAGAATGTGAGCACTGCTCTTTATCATATGGTCCCCTTTTTTATACATAGTTATGGTTCACATACAACAGGTTTTAACATCACCTCTGTGAATCAAATATAAATGTCACAACAATCAAAACATCTTTTAAGAAGGGTTTTAGATACAGATGAAGCTGCTAAGTCCTTCAGATAACATAATGATGACTTTTTAACAACAACAAAAAAATTTTGGTTTTGCACTGTATCGAAACGTAGCTCTAAAAAAATGCAAGCTATTTCATAACATGAAATAACTTCACATTTGAAGGTAAACTACAGCCAGGTTTCTCCTACTTGAGAGTCTAACACACTTTGGTGTGTAATGATTCCACTTAATGGTACTGACCATTTAGCAAAAGCCTGATATATACTCATTTCTTGCCCTTTAAAAAGGTTCAAATTCAAAAGCTGAAGTGTGAGTTCAATTACATCACTGCCCTAGTCAGCATATGTTATGTAGGAAATCAGGAATTCTTTAGCACTTTGGAACTGTCACATGGAAGAAGTAGCAGTTGAAAAAGGTAGAAGTTTTGCCCTATGCTGAGCATATAAAGCAGATAAACAGCTCCCTATGTTTACCCAAGACTTGAAAGGAGGAGACTATGGAAGAGTTGATAGCACCACATAGGGCATTATCATCAGTTACCATGTTCAGTTACTCAAACGCATAGAGTAAGAAAAAACAAAACAAAAAGTGTGACAAGTTTCATTCATGTCTGTTTATAATGAGGTCTGCAAATAGTTGTCTTTGCAGGACAGAATTTACTCCTACTCCTAAAGAAAAAAAAAAAAGCAACTCCCTCACATGTTATTGATGAACTGCCACTTTAACAGTTTTATCCACACGTTAAACAAAATAACCTCACTAGAATGGAGGATGAAATAAAAGGAGCACAAAGTACATTAACTTGTACAACGCTAAATATCTGCACAATTTCCCCCTATAATTTTACCAATGTAATTCTGTTTCAGCTTTGCTGCAAGATTAAAGGGTACTTATCTCAAAAGTTTCCACCAACAGTTTTTTCACATAGTAGAGCAACCTGCACCATTCTAAAGAATTAGACAGTACAAACGTACCGATTTCATGAACCTACCAGAATAAACACACCACTAAAAGACACAACCTGCTGACAGTTATCCCACTACAAAAGCTATGTTTACATCAAGGTTTAAAGTATAACGTCTTGGGAGCAAGGACATTATCTTCATAGTTGTCTGAAAAGCACTTAACAGACTGTAAGCATTTGAAAAACAAAAATCTAGGGAACAAATTAAAGTGGACCAGCACACTTGGCATTCTCTCCTCAGTAGATATGAATTTTGTTTAGGGTACAAGGGCACAGCTGTAAAACATTCCTGAATCCTTGTCAAACACATATGCACACAAATAAGAAAAAAAATACACCTCTGTAGAATCCCTGAGGATAGGGGCTAATGTGTAGAGCTCAAACACCAGTAGCTGGATAACCGCAGAGCCAACCAACAGTTGGTGGTAAATGGGATGCGGCTGGATGTGCATGGCTGGGCCATGCAGAAGTAGGACAGCACCCTTCTGGGACAAACATCTTCATTCTAGTCCACGGAGACACAACAAACAAAAGACAGCACCAGCACAGAAGTGGGCATGGACTGTTGACCAAAGGCCAACGCAGGAGGGGGATAACGAGATCACCAGGGACTCCCCAAAACCCTCCAAGCCATTTCCAGAAAGGCCTCAAAGAATGGACCATGCAAGATAACTGATCTACATAGAAAATTAAAACCTTAACTTCAGGGCAAGGAAACTATCTATAAAACAGTACCCCACCAAGCCCTGGCTGCACACCCCAGGACATCCCATCAGCCAGACCAACACTACGAACCAGGGCTGGTGATCTCTTTTTCTCTCTCTCCCTCTCCTTAATTCATCTCTTCCCTTCTACCCCATTCCTACTGCATAAGCTGTGTGCTTATACAGTAGGCCAGGGACTGACATACCCATTTCAACTCCTAGTGTGCAATTTATGTATAAAACCTGGTGATTTTTTGTGGACCCTCTGACTTCTGTTGCCCTTTTCAACCACCTTTCAAGCATTTATGAATCTTGGGTGCTCCCCTCCCCTGAAGTGTAGGACACTACATCTTCCCAAGTGTAAGTACTGTGAAAGGAATAAAAGAATTATCCTACCAGCAAACAGAGAGGTGTAAAGACAGAATTAATTTAATGAAGCCAGAAAGCAAACTCCTCTAAACTTCCACAAGGAGAAGAGTCTAGAAAAAGATGTTACCCAAAATAGTAAGTGGGGGATGTAACTGCTTGTCTTTAGTGAGAGCATCTTGAAAAGAAATAAAAGTATCTCACAGCACTGAAAATTAATAGCTTGGAAAAACAAGCAACACATCCTTTTTTCTATGAGTTAAGAAGTAAGTATTTCTATTACTCTTATGAGCATACAATAGACAAAAATCAAATGAAATGGCCACTCACACCTGAACTCTCCATCCACCAGATGCTTTCAAAAAAAACCATACTCATGCAAGTGAAGGAATATACAAGATAAGTCTTTTTGATTGTTTTGGTTCCCTAAGAAGTGTCTCAGCTCACCAGTCAATCCCAGCCACACCTAGACTCAACACAGAAGAGCCACAAGCCATACCCAGAGATTACAGAAAGAGCCCCCTAGTCATGTTCCACAGTTTCCATACTTTCAAAACAAAAAAACTGAAACAAAAGTTAAAATAACAAAGCAGCAAGACCATCCAAAGCAGAGAACTGCAGCTAGTTCAACTTTTAGATAGTGACAACATACAGATAAGAACTTCAGTGAGACTGAGAACTTACAAAATTTATGTAGATGTAAGTCCTTCATTTGTGGCCAAAATAACAAGCTACAGGAGTTAAAATACACTGCACTAATTTTTAAATACAGTTTCACATGCTTAACTATACTTTTTCTACAACGTTTTAACACAAGCAATCTTCCCAGACATCTTTGCACTGCCCTTAGAGAAAACCTTGTTTTCAGTAGTTCACTGCTACTCATACTTCAGTATCGTAGAAGCTCTCAAAAATATTTTAAAAGGTGACAACTGAGGCAAATGTGTAACCTCAACCAGACGCTCAGTTTAAAGTCTACCCAATAACACTTTAATTATTTAAAGCCTGATGAATCATCAGGGTGGGGTAGGGGATAGAGAACTTCAGTAAAATTACCACTGACTTTTGAATTAAGTTGCTCTGTCCATCTTAATTTTCTTTCAGGCAGTAGCAGTTCAGCTGAATGCAAACCTACAAAAAATTATTATAAACACATTAATGCCAAAATTAAAAAGTATGTAATCACTGTGGGATGAAAGAAACTAGAATACATCTAAAAATAACAAGGAAGATAAGCCAATTCACCACTAGATTTAATTTTGAATCATTCCAAGGAGAAAGAGCTTTTTTGAAGTGCTATACTCACAGACCAGTCTGTCTAATACATTCCCATTACAGAATAGGAAAATATACTGAAGTCAATCTTAAAATATCAGCACAGAAAAAAGCTAGCCTGCACACACAGTAAAAAAATTCTTGGTAAAAAAACCCTCTGCCTTTCGTAAGTGACAAAGAATAGTGGAGAGGGAAAAAAAAAAAAAGAGTAAAAACCCCTCTATATTATTACTACCCTGATGCTGCAAACCGTGCACTCAGGAAGGACTAACACACGCAAGCTATCCAGAAGACTTGGTCAAAAGGATAGAACATTCACTGCTGAGATTACAACATTAACATGAAGACTAAATTCCTTATGGAGTTAGTCTAGATATAGCTACTTTTTAATCTCACGTAAAAATCACACTTATCTTCACGTTTCTCCTTGTACCTGTATTCTTCAAATTAATTATATATTAATATAATTAATACATATAAAAGTTAGCAAGTAAAAATTAACAAGCTTCAACATTCTCAAAAAAAAAAAACCAACAAAGAAAAACCCAAAGAACCTCTAACCAGTAAAAATTACTAGTTTAACTGTTCTACTGACAAAACGTTTTTTCAAGTCTAAATTGATTTATGAACACTACAACACTTACCTAATCCAAGAGGACCGCACAAGGTGTTAGTACTGCGTGATTTATATTTTTCCAGTTTGTTTTCCTTGAGATAATACCCGGAGTTCCTGTTGATACTACATCCGTAGCAGTTTGACATAGATTTGACCTCGCAGAAATCAGCTACCCATCCTGCTCACTTACAGATCCTGCAAGGCTATTTCCAAAGTCTGCCAATGTCCGTCTTAAAAACCTTCTCTTTTCTCTGACAGTTTCTTCTCTCGTCTATTCCATGTAGATATCACTATACGCAGCATCAGCTCCACGTGAAATAAATAAAGGTTTTACTCCACAAACTGTAATAACAAAAACCTAAATTTCACATATGTACTGCAGAACATTTCCTACCTTCCGGTAGCAGAGGCATTTGTAAACAGTTATCTGGATACCTCCATACTGTCTATTGGCAACAACATTTTTGAACAAAAATATTAAATAAAATACAACAGAAAAAAGGATAAATAAACATCTATTAAATTCTTCATTTATAAAATTGGTCTCACTGCAAAATGAGAGAAGACTATGTCAGAAAATCTAAAAAATGAAAAAAGGGGGCGGAAAAAATCTGCCATGAAACTTTTCAGCAATGTCTCCACAGTGACTCAGGCCACATTTAACCTGGAGCCAGTTAACAAAACTGGTTATGCCTCTGACTCAGAAAGAACGTTGCCGAGAAGAAAAAGAGTATGTAAAAAGAGGAAAACACTTTATTTTGGCAGCTGAAGTAGTCAGCATTTCATAAATTTAGCTATGTATCCATGCCATGAGGACAAAAGAATCCAAGGGTGATGTGCTCGACACTGCTAGGAGAAAAAACCTCACGACTTCCTCAATTCTCTTCCCAGATGTCTACTGCTTGTTTCAGAGGCCTTTTCAGGACGAAGCACGCACAAACAATCCCGGAACAGTGTCCGATATTTATTCTCTTTCACAGGAAGCAACTGCTCCAGGTCAGTGTCCACCTTTTTTCTTCTCTGCCAGATGAAGCAAAAGGCTGCAAACATCCAGAACTGACTCTGTCGTTCAAGCCACCTACGGTAAAAAGAACCAGAAAAATCAGTTTTCCCTTATGAAATCTGAACTGGCGTTACACAAACACAGAACAAACAAAACCCAAAAACCTGAATCTTAGAAACAAACAGAACCTGGATCCTAAAGAGCAAACACGGATGCAGCCAGGGAGCCGAGCCGAGAGCGGAAGCCTCGGTTACACCTCCACTCACAGCGCGGAGAGGGCGGCAGGAATGTTTGACGGAGGGCGCAGCCTATCAGCGAAAACCTCCTCCTGCCCCTCAGCGCCGAGAGAAAAACAGACTGGGGGGAGCGAGGGGGGACAGGGAGTGGGGGCTGGGAGGAAACACGAGGGGGAAGAACAGGGAAAGAGGGTCATTTCTCGTTTTATTGCGAAAGCTGGACAGATCTATAGAAGGCACCGGGGCGGGAAGCGCTGACCTGGGCCAGGGACATTTCCCGGAAGGGCGGTGGGAGCCGCCGGGGGAGCCCCGGTGCGGCCCGGGGCATGCTTCCTTTCCCGGGGTATGGGGACAGACAGACCCCGCTCCCGGGGTGTGCGGACACAGACCGCCCGCTGTGGGGTGTGCAGGCACACAGCACCCGGGCTCTCGGGGTGCACGACCTCCCGCAGCGGCTCCGCCGAGTGCTCTTCCTCTGCCCTCCCGGCGGCCGCCCCGCTCCCGCCGCCGGGGGCGGCTCCCGGTGCCGTCCCCGAGGGCGGTGCGGGCAGCACGGAGGGGAAGGAGCGTGGCGGCCGGGCTGCTCTGTGTCCGCTCTGCGCCCGTTCCCTGGGGTGTCCCGGGGTGTCCCAAGTGCGCCTCCCCCCGCGCGCGCGCGCATACAGCGCGCTGGCCTCGCTCTCTCAAAATGGCGCCGCTCCGCGCCGCAGTGCTGCCCGC
>VZSE01003940.1:17446-28706 GCA_013398275.1 Promerops cafer | reverse complement strand
CAGCGGCGCAGCCCCGCCGGCGCGCGCGCCCCGAGCGCCAAGGCGGCGCCGGCGCGGGGTACTCAAACCGGGATCCGGACCCGGGCCGCGGGCCCTCGGCTGGGAGGTCCGTACGCCGAATGTATGTACGAGAGCGCCCGCCCAGCGCGGCCCTAGATCAGCCTGGTGTGTGCCGGGGAGATCCCCACCGTGAGGGAGCGGGGCGCAGCGGGCACCGGGAAGCGCCGGTCCCTTCGCGGTGCCCGGAGCTGCGGACAGAGCGGGCTCTCCGCAGCGCTGAGCGCCGCCCGCACCCGCCGCGCGCTTTAATCGAGGCCAGTAAAAACCGATAACCACCAATTAAGAAAACAAAATATCAGCATCTTCGCCAAATCGACAGATGTGGCTTCGGTGTACAAGCACAGGAGTGGAAATACCCTGGAGGTCCGCGCAGTTATTCCGCGCATGCAGTTTTGGGAGAAAAGTGATGGGTAGATTCTGACTGCCAGGGATCTAAATGTCTAAATCAGCGGTTTGCAATTTTGAAATCCTTTTACCCACGCAAACAAAATTGTTTTTTTCAATTAATTAGGTAAAAAAGTAAATTTACAAAATTATCTTTAGATATAGTTAGAAGGAATGCTGGCAAGTGTTTGTAGCACCTGCATTTGCTTCTGGATTTTCTTTGGAAGTTTCTTCCACAAGTTTTAAGTTATTGTAGAAACTGAGATTATGCACAGACTTTTGACAGAAATTGTCTCAAACTATAGGATTCTTTTTATATGTATTTTACAGGCATGTATATGTGCCCAAAGTAAACTATTTTTCATAACTTGATAGAACTCATTAGAAAGCAACAATTACCAGGAACTTGACTAAAAATCAACAGCTGAGAAAATAAAAGTACAAAAAGAACCTGATAATTTAATCTTTAAACTCACAGAAGCTCTGAAACATTAATCTTCTCTGCTCAACTCTGAGTATTTAAACCCCAGTTCTGATTTCTAATACCAGCAGTGTTTTTCTAGGTTTCCATCACAATCTTGACTGCAGTGAAACCTCCTTTCTCCTCATCCTTGAAATTGTTTGTCCTTTTACTTGCCTATGCTGCAAAAGCAAGGATTCCCAGGAAGGGTGTGAGAGCATTCCCTTTGTCTTTTAGTAATTTGCACAGCCTGATGCACCAAACGTGAAACCATGAACAGGAAAGGCAGGGCAGTGCTCTGGCCCAGCTATGAGCCAAAAACCAACAGCACTTGGCCTTGATGAGCTTCACACCACTGGCCTCAGCCCATCAATTCAGCCTGTGCAGATCCCTCCCTTCCTGCGCTCCAGCAGACCAACACTCACACCCAGCTTGGTGGTGTCTGCAACACTGAGGATACACACTCAATCCACTCGTCCAGATCGTTGATAAAGATATCAAACAGAAGTGCTCCCAGTACTGAGCCCTGAGGAAGCTCACCCATGACCGGCCACCAGCTGGATGTAGCTCCAGTCACCACCACTCTCTGGGCCTGGCCATCCTGACGCTTTTCACCCAGTAAACAGAGCACCTGTCCAAGCTATGGGCTGCCAGCTTTTCCAGGAGAATGGCATTGGAGAAAGTATCAAAGGCTTGACTAAGGTCCTGGTAGACAACATCCACAGCCTTTCCTTCATCCAATAAGCAAGTCACCTGGTCATAGAAGGAGATCAGGTTGGCCAAGCAGGACCTACTTTTTCTGACACCATGCTGGATGGGTCTGATCCCTTGGCTGTCCTGCACATGCCATATGATTGCACTATAGCACTCAAGAAGATCCATTCCATAACCTTGCCAGGCACCAACGGCAGGCCTGTAGCTCCCCAGAGCCTCCTTCCAACCCTTCTTGTAGATAGGCGTCACATTGGCCAATCTCCACCCAAGTCAACTGGGGCCTCCCAGGTTAGCCATGGCTGTTAGTAAATGATGGAGAGTGGCTCGGTGAGCTCTTCCACCAGCTCCCTCAGAATCCTTGGGTGGATTCCATCTGGCCCTTTACACTTGCACTTGCTGTCTAAGCAGCTCAGTAGGTCACTAACTAACTTTTCCTGGAGAGGGGCTCAATTCTGCTCTTTGTCCTTATCTACCAGCTCAGACAGCTGGTAGCCTTGATAATAACTGTCTTCTTGTTAAAGGTTGAGGCAGAGCAGGCATTAACTTTCTCAGCCTTTTTCTCATCCTTAAGTACAATGTTTCCCTCTGCATCCAATAAAGTATGGAGATTTTCCTTGGTCCTCTTTTTGTTGTTAATTTTTTTTTATAAATACTCAATTATCTTTCACAGGAGTGGCCAGATTGAGTTCTAGCTGAGCTTTTGCCTTTCTAATTTTCAGTCTACATGACCTAATAACATCCTTGTACACTTGTACAGTTGCCTTCTTCCAAAGGTCATAAAATCTCTTTTTCAGCCTGAGTTCCAGGAATAGCCCCCTATTCAGCCAGGCCAGTCTTCTTTATCCCTGCCCACTCCAGCTTGTCCCTTGGCAAATAGGGATGGGCCTCTCTTGTGCCTTTAAGATTTCCTTCATAAAGTATGTCCAGCCTTCCTGGATCCCTTTGTTTTTTAAGGACTGTTTCCCAAGGGACTCTCTGAACCACTGTCCTGAACTGGCCAAAGTCTGCCCTCTGGCAGGCCAAGGCAGAAGTTTAGTTGGTTCCCTCTCTTCCTTCACCAATAATTAAAAGCTATCATTTTGTGGTTACTATGCCCAAGACAGCCTCTGACCACCACATCACCCCCCATCCTTCTCTATTCACAAACAGCAGGTCCAGTGAGGTCTTCCCTCACTGGCTCACACACACCATCTGTGTGAGGAAATTGTCTTCCACATGGTCCAGGAACCTCCTAGAATGCCTTCTCTCTGCTGTGCTGAGATTCCAGCAAGTTAAAGCAAAGTCTCCCACAATAACAAGGGCCACCGATCATGAGATACTCTCCAGTTGCTTGTAGAGTGCTTTGTCTGCCTCTTCATCCTGGTTAGGTGGTCTTGAACAGGCTACCACCAGGATATCTGCCTTGTTGGCCATCGCCCTGACTCCTGCTCATCGGGACTCAAACTTACGACATCACTAACATTGAGCTCTATACAGCTGAAACACTCCTTACTGTACAAAGACACCCCTCCTTCCTCACCTAAAGAGAGAGATGAAGTATGAGACCAAAAATGTATTTTGGCAGGCACTTGAAATGTGCTTTCATTTATAGTAGTGGAATACAAGATACTTAGATGAGTATAGTATACACTCAGATTGTTAATTAAGGAAATACTATAGAAAAATATAGAAACATGATTATTTTCCTACTATTACACATTTTTGTGTCACTCCAGAAGACATGCAAAACAATTCACCTTTTCTTAAAACCCAGTGTGCCCAATATACAACCAATCTGAACCAAAGGATCAGGCAGAAAACCAAAATCAAAATTTTCATGTAAGAAGTTTAAATCTGATTAATACAGATTTGATCCAGAAAGCTTCTGATGCAGTGAGCCCAATATTTAAAAACTAGAAAGCATATGGCCACCTAATGCTAATAATAAAAACCCCAACTCTAATGTATGTTCTTCTCAGCAAATGATTATTTGTATAATCAGCTCCCAAACACAGTGAGAATTCCTCAATACAAACACGGTTCTAATGAACAGTCCTTACTGCAAAGTTTTAAATATCTTTCAGCTGCATGTCCACTTATATTTTAAGAATCAAAATTAAAAGAATGGAGACAGTATACAGAAGTGCACAGCAACATCTAGTCATTATCACTTGCAATAAACACTAGTATAAAGCATCTGGGCTTGTCTATTTTTATGTACTATACATTCCAGGAAAGAAAGGTAAGGTGACTTTACCGATTTATTCCAGATTTCAGTGGGTCTGTCAATGGGACAATAAGACAATGGGATTTGACTGCATTAAATAGTTGGCCATTATTATTTGCATTATATTATGTATAACCTCTACTTGTTTGATTTTTCAAGAGTTCTGAGCATCTCTGCATCAAATGCATTTAATATAATAAGCAAGTACCAGACAGGTCTGGAAACTAAAACATAAGTGCTTATTGAGTCCTTATTTTCTGAAGAACTTTTATATTAAAATTACTACTGACTTTGACAGGAGCAGAATTTTGGGCAAAGACTTCAATAAAGATGTAGTTAACAGTCTATATTTTTAAGTAATACAATTTGAAGTATTAATTTTTGATTATATAAATTTGACATGTATTATTGAAATAAATTGGTCATTTTACCTCTCTCAAGATAATATCTGTTCCTATCTCAAATAATCAGTATCTTGGTGACACCGGTGAAAAACCAGGACAAGAACTGGGAGGCCATGCTTTTCTTTATGCTAATTAGAGATAGAAATGCTTTCGGAACCAAGCTTTTAAAAGATCAGCTTCTCTGTTTCAAGTTTTTCACACATATTGTAACTGAAAATAGTCTGACTAGTAGTTTTTTCCCCTTTTAAAAGTAAAAGCATCCATCTCCAATAACACATTCCATAAACACTTCGCAATATTAAGCTAAGGGCTATTTGAAGCCAATTGAATGGTTTATCTCCATTAAGTAGTATTCCTTTCTTGTCATGAGAGATT
Organism: Promerops cafer; assembly: GCA_013398275.1. Taxonomy (NCBI): domain Eukaryota; kingdom Metazoa; phylum Chordata; class Aves; order Passeriformes; family Nectariniidae; genus Promerops; species Promerops cafer. The sequence continues at coordinate 24,103 of VZSE01003940.1, read as the reverse complement.
ATAAATAGAGATTAAAAGGGTGCAACTGTTCTTCGAATATGTCCCAGATGAATGCTGCCGACATTACATTTCTTCTGCTGAAGGACAAAGTCATGGTGTACATCTTCTCCAAAACCTTACACATCTGAATTCTAAATGAACTCTACTTCTGCCACCCATGAAGTAACTGCTAGTGAATATACACTGTTCTAAATTTAAAAAAACCCTTAAAATAGTAACTGTTAATGACAAGAAACTGTTTAGATGAAAAGGAATCATGTTGTAGAAATTATGAACTAAACATTCAATACCAAGTAACTAATTGGATGCTTGTCTCTACCCTACACTTTTCTCTATAAAGTGAAATTTCTGCTTTCCCTAAAATTAGCTTTGCTAACTTGTGAACGTAGAGCATATTAAATTTGAAAAAAGGAGACCAGATAACTGGCATGATATCAGGATCTTGCACATACCTAAATATAAGCAGATCTCAGTTTAATGTTGTTTCATTTCATAGCCAATTTTATTTGCTTTAGCCTTCTTCTCTTTACAAAATCTGTATTGGCACCAACTTGTGCCATTTTTTTTTTATTTCCCCCATTTTTTAATTACTAGATTAATTTAGAAATTTTGCAAATCCAAGTAAAGTGAAGAAAATTGTTTTTGTATGGATTTTCTGCAAGTTTTGCCCATCCATGTGCCCAGTACCAAGGTTTTTGAAAGTATGTGTATCTTTGTGAACTCTTTGAAAGACAGTGATGATACTTGCTGTGAACAAGGTGGCAGAAGAGATTTCTAAGCCATTCTTTATCATTTATGATCAATCCTGGCTGACTGGGGAGGTTCCAGTTGACTGCAGGTTGCCAAATGTGAAATTCCTCCACAAGAAGAGCCAGGAGGAGGATCCAGGGAACTACTAGCCTCTCAGCCTGACCTTGCTGTCCAGCAAGGTCATGGAGCAGATCACCTAAAGTGTCATCATACAGCACACACAGGACAGCCAAGGGATCAGGCCCAGCCAGCACGGGTCTAGGAAAGGCAAGTCCTGCCTGAGCAACACCAAGCTGGGAGGTGTTCAAGAAATTACTGGACATGGAACTTCGCTCTAATTGACAAGATGATGATCACAGGTTGGATCCTATGATTTCAGAGGTTTTTTCCAGCATAAAGGATTCTGTGATTCTGTAATTATTACAAATTGGCTCAAAAGAAATAGGCAAAACACCCTCAAAACACAAGTACCGGGCCTCCTGTTTAGGAAATATGCCCCGCCAATTCTCCCAAAGCAAAGACATCTTATTACACTTATAGCATTGTTTCCAGGAAGGCTAATAGCATATCTTTAATAAGTAAAGGCAAGTTTCTTGAAAATATGTTTTGAATTATGATCGCTATTGTGTATGCATTTAAAATATTTTGAAAGACATCGAAAAACCCAATGGGTTTTTTCCCTCATAATGTGTGACGCATCTGCCCATGTTATAAAATGAATACTAACAATGTGCAATACTGAGGAGAAACTGTTTCTTATTAGGCTGTTGATTGTTTATAATTGAATTACATACCTACCTTTTCATTAAAAACTCCCTCCTTGACCAACAGTAGGGCATACGGAGGAGGTACTCGATCATCTGTTTTCCTTTGGATAGCTGAGTAACAGTTGTTTTCAGTTCTATTTCAAGGGCAGTCCCATTTCAGTGTCAAGATGATCAGAAAGATGCTTTCTCTAAGCAAGAAGACCTCCCTGAGAAAGCTGTGCCTTTAACGGAGCATAGGGCTCCCTTCACACCAGAGCTACCCATCTCATAGGTGTTAAAACCTAAGGAGGGCTGAAGGTTGCAGCCTAAGATAAATCCCTGATAGGAAGCCTTCCTTAGATGACCTCTGTAAAAATCTCCTAAATTAAAGCATTCACATTACACCATCTCTTGTGTAATTAGCAGTGCCGTAATTATTTGCATGTGTAAGCCATATATCTGTAAGTCTGGATAAAACATTTTGCTATAAATCTTCCAGTTTTTGTAAGCTTCACCAAAAGTAAGCTGCTTTGCTCACTACTAAAATTAAATTGTTGTTTAAGGTTGTTTTTTTGGTTTTTTGTTTTTTTTTTTTTTTTTTTTATTATTATTGTTAAATATTTTCCATAGCCAAGGACATTTCAGTGTCCCATGCTCTGCAGCAGTCAGGTGCAGAAGAGGCTGGGGGAGCATAGCCAGGAGAGCTGACCCGGCCTGGCCTGAGGGATATTCCACACACAGACCAACATGGCCAGGATGTGANTGGGGGAGCATGGCCAGGAGAGCTGACCTGGCCTGGCCAGAGGGATATTCCACACACAGACCAACATGGCCAGGATGTGAGCTGGGGGGAGCTGGCTGGGAGGTACTGATTGTTGCTGCAGGATGGCAGCCTGGACATCTGTCACTGGGTGGTGAGCAATTCCATTTGAGTATCTCTTGCCTTTCTGGGGCTTTATTCCTCTCTCTCTCTGTTTCATTATTATTGTTGATGATGATAATGAAGATATTATTGATATTTTTTATAATTAGTATTATTATATTTTATTTTGTTTCAATTATTAAACTGTTTTTATCTCAATCTACAAGTTTGCTTTTTTTCCCTGATTTCTCTCCTTGCCTGGGGAAAATGAGCAGGCAGTTGCACAGTACTTAGGTGCCAACTGAGTTAAACTATGACAAACAACTAGGAAATTTTAAACTTACTCTACACATCCATTCTCTGTTGAAATAAAAGCCTCAAATCGATTGCATCTGCACAACAAGAATTGTGATTAGGAGTAATAAGCAATATGCCTAATACACAGATGGGGTTCCTTTCATCCTCCCCTTTCAAAGCTCAAAGAATACAGATTGGTGGGAGATAGTGCCTTGTATTTTTGTAATATTTCTTTTCCAGTAAGCTGAACAGTGCTGTGACATGGTCATCCTTGACATCAACCATCAGGATGGTTCCTGTGTGTTTCATGACCAGCAGCCTCCCTTCTCATTACCCTTCGTGTTACTGAGTTCAGCTGTCCGCCTACAACAGGTGGTCTCTGATAGAAGCAGAGGTTTTGGCTGCAGAGATACATATAGTTCTGGACGTAAGTTCTGTGTTCTGGACAGAAGTTCTGTGCTTCTTGGTGGTTTTAATGTCAAGCAAACATCCCTGAGCATATTTAATTTACTAGCACAGACACAGCCAAAAGGTCTAAGACCAGCTCCATTTCCTGAACAAGCAGTCTTTGTTTTTTTTTCCTTATGCCTACAGAAAGGGCTATTTGAGGCCATTACTCTAGGGCTTTGGGCAACAGTTTGCTGGAAGAGTGTGGACTGAAGTAAAAAAGTAACACCATATCCACAACACCCAGACACAAACTAAGACTTCAAACATGCTTATGGTAATCTCTGATCATCATGTGTCTCTTCAATATGTCCATGACAGCACACACGAAGAGTGCAGGAAGCAAAAGACTAAATTTTAACCTTCTTTGGGAGTGAAGGAGAAAAAATTGCTACAGATCAAGAGATTTTTTTTCTAGAGCTTCTGCCCTCTTTGTCTTACAATTCCCTACTATAACTGTTCAGTTTTATTGCATTGTTTTATTGCATTGTTTATTGCATTGTTTTGGGTTTTTTTTTTTGGTTTTAGAATTAATTTTAGTTCTTTCCACTTTCTTTACTGTTTCAATCAATTGAAACAATTTTTTGTTTGAGATTAAGTCAGATGATAAAATACAGCCAAAACATATATATAATGTATCATCCTCCATTACATCATAAAGTAAATCAAAAGATTTTTGTTCCATCTTCTTGATTCCAATTCAAGAGAAAAGACACCTTGAAATACAGAACTTTTAATATGTATGGTAGCTATGGAAAACTGCATCTGCATTGATGCAATTATTTGATTTGCTCCATATATGCATACGTATATTTTCTTCTGCTATGTCTAATTCTGAGTCCTTGTAAAATGGAAAGAGCAATCTCACCTTGCCTTTCTATTCAGGCAGGCTGGGCAGAGGGCAGAAAAACACTCATGAAAGCACTGGGCTCCAGAAGCTACATTTTATAAGCATTTCAGATTATCATCCCTGTTCCTGGAGAAAAACTGAGAAAGCAGTGTTGCAACCACATCACCGTTACTTTCCATTTCCATTAAAAACAATTCTAGCCCAGTAATTCACCATCCTCTCTACCTATACTCTGTAAAAGCCAGTGGGAAGTAAAACATCTTGTAAGAGAATAGAAGTGCATTATAGATATTACAATCCAACCCCCACAGTGATACAGGATCACAGCAGCTCTTTCCAAATCTTCAAGATCCAGATTTTTTCCTTTTCTTTATCTTAAGTATTGGAATATGTAAATATTTGTATGTTTTTCTGTATAGCTACAATTTCTAAGTGCAAAACTAAATCTCAGTGGAAATTCTTTCTGCTGTTATGCTTTAGAATCCAGTAATTTTTATTTCCCTTCCAGTCTCCTGTCCACAGCTCTGAGCACTTGTTTTTCCAGAATACTTGCTGCACCTTATATGGCAGCTCTGGAATACACATCATGACCTGCTGTGCTAGAGCTATGAGCTCATATTATTTTATCAAAGAGTACTGAATTATAATTCTAAAAATCAGTTCTAAATCTAATAAAATGTTTAAAGTAGCAAATTAATAATAGATTTTTCTGTAAAATTGCACACAATTGAAAAGCTTAATCATGTTAAACAGTCAAATGACTCTGAAGTAAACTACTCCAGGAGTTAGGAAATAGGTACTTGCATCCAAATTTGGGAGAATTCCTATGAATAAAATGTATATATTAGCAAATATGTACTTCCCTGAATTGAGTTTTTTTTCCCTGCAGCTTCTTCTGTGCAATTTTATTGATAAGATGAACAGGCATGTGTATATGTTATACATTCTGAGTTCATGAGAAGCTATTTGCCTTACCCAACCTGAGGCTTCAAGAGAATACGGAACTGGATTTGTTGTATTTAGAGGGAATGAAACTTAGAGAGGCTAAGTAGCATTAGTGGGTTATAATGGCATTCTGGATCAGTCAGAGGTGGAAAAGATTAAATCTGCTATCTTAATTTTCGAGTGGAAAAGATCGACTCTCTTTCTTCTCAATGTTTGAGTATGTGCAGTGTGCCCTGACATAGCCCATCAGTCTGTTGCTGACCATTTTCACCAGGTAACTTCAAAAAATATGAAGGCTGATCAGGCAACAGAGCTTGAGGTACTGATGAAGCTGCCAGTGACTGTGACAACTTTCCTAAAATATGTGTTTCTGCAAAGCCTTGCAATTTTTATGTTGTCAGCATTCTACCCCAGGTACATTGAGAGCAGTATGATTACATTGTAGCTGCTGTGTAGTTTGAAGGCATACAAATAGTTTGAGCACTGGAATTATATTAGACTCAGCAGCATGACACAATTTAATTTACTCTGTTTCTCAGAGCAACAGGTCCCAACAGAACAAGCTGAGCATTATAGAACTCTCATGCTCAAGTACCTAAACTAGCTTGAGATCTCTACACTGTCTCCAAACCGAATTTAGGATGCGTCCAAAACAGCCATTCACTTTGTGTACGGCCTTGAGCCTCCCCAATGCCCCATGTGGGACACAGCCTGGGGCACTACTGCGTGTGTGTTGCTGTGACACACACCACCCCTCCAGCAGAGCAATATTCAATATAGCAAGTATGGCCATTGAAATTTGGCCAGAAGCAGAAACTTGTGTATCCAAAATTAAAAGCATCAGTCTTTATAGCCTGGGATGAAAGAATCAAGCTGAAGACAGCCCAATCCAACTTTATGTGTAGAAGGACAAAAAATGCCACCAAGAGAACAGGACAAGTATGGCAAGCAGGCCAAGGGAGGTTGATCCTCTCCCTCTACTTGGCCCTCATGCAGCCACATGTAGAGTACAGCGTCCAGTTCTGGGCTTCTCAGTACAAAAAAGACAAGGAGTACCAGAGAGAGTCCAGCAAAGGGCAACAAAGATCACGAGGGGTCTGGAGCATCTCTCTAATGAGGAGAGACTACAAGACCTGGGCCTGTCTAGTCTTGAGAAGACTGAGAGATCTCATTGATGTGTATAAATATGTCAAAGGCAGGTGCCAACGGGATGGTGCCAGACTCTTTTCAGTGGTGCCCAGCAACAGGACAAAACATAAGGAACATATATTAAAACAAAAAAATACTCCACCTAAACATGATGAAGAACTTTATATTGAGGGTGGCAGTGCACTGGAACAAGCTGCCCAGGGAAATCACTGAGTCTCCCTCTCTTGAGACATTGAACACACCCTGCGGCAGGAGTTTGGACCAGGGAATCTTCTTGTTAGAGCTGGAGGTCCCTTCCAACTCTAACAATTCTGTGATTCTGTAAAAAGGAGTAGATATAACTTGCAGATATAACGTAACAGACATGTCACGTTTTAGATAAAACCACTGTAAAGTAAATTTTACTTTCTCCGTTTGCCAGAGCAGACAATGCACACTAGAAAGACTGAAGGCTTTGGAGTTTTGCTTCATGTTTCTGACACTTATGGCGTGCGGGTCAGCGTGACGCCAGCTCTCCTGCACACCAGCATCCGGTACCGAGGTGACACGGCCGGGTCCGCTCCCGCTCGGCGCTCCCGGCCCGGGGTGTCCGAGCCACTCGGCCCCGACCG
>VZSE01003940.1:0-17181 GCA_013398275.1 Promerops cafer | reverse complement strand
GGGGGGGGCCTTGTGCCAGGACAGGAGGAGGGACGGAGAGCGGCAGGCGGGAGCGAGGGAAGGAGGGATGGGCGAGGGTGAGCGGGACGGAGCGGCCAACAGGGCGGGACGCTGGGGCTGAGGCTGGAGGGGAGCGGGGAAAGCGGGCTGGCGTGGAAACGGGGTAGCTCCGACGGCTGTGTGGAATGAAGGGCCCTGCCTGCTGCCGGGCCGCAGGGAGCCCGCTCTCATCTCGCTCTCTTTTTTCCCTGCAGGCTTCCTTTGGGAGTTCGAGCCCAGGTTCGTCCTCGCCCACCTCCTGCCTCAGCACCCGGCCTGTCGCCCGCACGCCGTTCTCTCCTTGCTGCTCCTTCCTAAATTTATCCCCTCGTAGTTTTCCTAAGGCTTCGTGTGCACGCTGTTAACCGCCTGCCAGGTTTTTAAGAGGAGATGTGCGCTGTGGAATCCTTCACTTAAGTCCAGTTGCAGTTAGAAATTGGCTGCCCAGAACAAAAATGAAATCGAAGTTGTGTAGCACTTTTAAGTCAGCATCTCAGTAAAGCCAGATAGCCTGGAGAGAGACAGCTTCTCTTGTTGCTGATAACTACAGGCTTGTCTAAATTTTTTACTTCTTGGTAATAACAGAAAATGTTTAAAATCATAACAACAAGTAATTTTTAAGACTGTAACTAAATGCTGTTAAGCTTCTTTGGAATACAGTATACAACCAAGCATTGTTAACATCAGCAAGGCTATTCTCAAGTATTTGGGGAACATATTTGCTTCTATGCAAATGTATTCTGCAGTGTTTGTCATTATCTTTAATTATTATGAAATTTGTTGAGCTTGTATTTTTCAATATAGTTTTGAATATTTTAAATGGGGTATTGAACATTCAGAACTACAGGAGAAGTGGGACTTTTTAATGTAAAGTCTGTGGAACAGAACTTCCCCTTGAGTTAAATGGAAAATGAGTTAGAAGAGCAATTAGAAGCAATGATCTTGAGCACACCCTTACAAGTATATGTTAGATTAAGGCAGTTGATACTTTCTTAAAACTTGAGCAGGATGTGATGGCCAACAGCAGGAGAATTAAATGCATAATGTCATTATTGGAACGATAGTAGCTATGCCGAAAGTTCTGTGAGACCATAGTATGAATATCATGTGAATAAAAAGCATTCTTGGCCTGAATGTTTCTCTACAGTATGATATTACAAACTTTGACAGCTTTGTCTTAGACAAGCTGAAAAAAGTTCAATTATCTGCCTGTAAAGAATGAATACTTAGCATAAATGATGAAATATTGCATTCTTTAGGGTGCTACAGCTGTCTCAAGGCTGAAAGCAGTGCAAAGAGGAATACTGTATTATTTTTTGAAGAGGGTTGAAAATTTGTAGCTATTTCTTTCAAAACTTTTGAAGACGTTCCTTGGTAGAACTAATTCTTGATAAACTTTTTCTTTGATGCTTGAAAGCTAAGGATTGCAACAGAGCACTAGTATATAAGGGGAAACCAGGAGTGAAAGAAAAATATCCTAATCTGTCTTTTTTCTCCAACCTGAAAGCCATAAGGAGGTGAACATTAAAGAGCAAAGGAACCCTGTAATTTGGTGATTCTTTACTGTAGAACACTTGACTACTGATGCAGAATATTTTTGTCTCGAAAACTGGTTGACTCTAATGATAATCTTTCAAATGACAAAGTGCATTTAAAATAATAGTACTTTTTTGATGACTTCTGAGTATCATTTTCAGTAATTAAAAAGTGTCTGTTGGGTCACAGAGCTATCACACTGAATTGTTAATTAATGTGATCCATTAGAAGCATTTTGTTATTTTTAGTGTATTTTCCATAGTATTTCTTGAAATTCTGCTGTGTTTATTCTTCTAGATCAAGTGCTGCAAATTAATTTTTTTTGAAGATCCATTTGTAAGGCTGAAGCAATTGGAAGCAAGTCTCACTTTATTTTGCTGTTAGGAGGATGTAAATTCGTAACTTACATTACCTGTTTGCCAGTGAAAAACTATGCTTGTTACCATATAAATCACATAAATAAAATGAATCTATAGATGACAGTCTTGCAGCTTCTGATATCTTTTGATGCGTGTGCTTTGTATCTTAATTACGATTTCAAGGGTGTTTTGAACAAACTTTTATTCAGTAAAATATTACTTCAGCATTGTATTTCCTGAAACTTAGTCTTGCTTGTTTAGGAACTTCTCCCTGCTATTCTGTTTGTAGCAAGAGAGAAAGCTGTCCTTATTAACAATATGAAAAGGAAAGGCCATCTAAAGCAGCTGAATTCATCAAGTAGTTACACATTTGTTATTTCACTAAGAGTTCTGATCCTGTTTGTAAGAGAATTCATGCAAAATTTTTTTTTGCTGGAATTTAATTTTATATGTTGCTGTAGAGGAAAAAATTTCTCAAATTAAGTTTCTTTTTGATAGTTGGCTCTTTATCATCTGAGGATCATGACTTTGACCCATCTGCTGAAATGCTGGTACATGATTATGATGATGAGCGAACTCTTGAAGAAGAGGAAATGATGGAAGAAAGCAAAAATTTCAGCTCTGAAATTGAAGATTTAGAAAAGGTAAGAGCAACTCTCTCCCTTGTGAATGTCCATACATATTGTAATTTTTCTAGTGAAAAGAACATTCAACCTGCCCCGCAGTTGGTATTGCATAGTGCAGTTTTCTGAAAAAATGCATTTGCAGCTTGTTTAAAAGAAAGGTTAGGATGTAGCAGCGCATCATCACAGAAAAGGCTAAACTTAGCTTCTCAAAGGTATTGGTTCTCATATTTTTTTTGATGTAGTAGCACGTTTGCTTTGGTAGAGAAATCACTGACGTGGGTTTTAGAGGCCTGTCATCTAAGATCACTTGTATGTCGAAACTGTATATTTTGCAAACTAATGAAATGACATCTAGCTGTGTTTCGTTATATTGGTCAGGTTTTACTTTTCCAATACGCAGACAAACAATCCTGGTTTAGGCATAATGGGTCACATTAATTTGCTGTATAAATGATATTTCTGTGTCATAGTTTCATCATTCAGTTTAGCATTCAGTGGAGGTAGAAAATGATCAGTGTGCTCTTTGGCTTTTCCTATTCCATTTTACACTTCTTAATAAGAAGTTTTTCATATTTACATATCTTGTTCATCCATGGCAATGTAGCACACATGCTAAATGCCTGCTGAACGCTGAACACCCAGAAATTGATGCATTACTGTGTGGTAACCCACTTACACCACTCAGCATAACTGCAGGTTTTGCTCAACAGACTTCCAAAAAACTGTATTTTTTAGCATCTAATACAAGGCTGTATTTATGTAGTCCATGTAAAAACAAATTTTCTACATACGGAGTTGACAGTGTTTGTACTCCTGATTTTTTTTTTTGCCTTACAAAAGAAAGGCCTTTACAATTACATTTTTACTGATTATGAGCTTGCTGTTATAGTAGTGAAGCAGTTTGCCAGGTCTGATGGTTAAAATGGAGGTTTTACTCCACAAAATTCTTTTACTGCTTCTGTAATAGAAGGAAGAAGAACTGAAAGACACTCATCTTAAACACTTTTATTATTTAGGTCCTTATCCTGGAAAGACTTTGACATGGGTTTCCATTTACCCATTGTGAAAAGTCTTTGCAGGACTAAGACCTTGCCTGGCTAAAGAAGAAAAAGGAATTTAATCAGTGTATGAGTTCAACAATAAATTTTTAGAGGTATAACTTTTAAAGGTGTAAATATTTGAAAATATTTTTATACTCTTATGTCTTGAACCAGGTAATGAAAAAATCTTCATTGTTTATTGTTTTATTAATTGTATCAGGATGCAAGTATGATGATAGTTATTAGAATCCCTTGATCAAAAGCTACTGGGAAAAATAAGTTAAAAATCAAGCCTTTCTCTTGATTTTTGCCTTTTCTTGGCTGTCTTTCTCTTGTTACATTCTCAGTGGTTAATACAAAATACATTGCGCAGTAGATGAAAGGAAGGGCTTAGAAGTTGCTGTATTGGTTTACTTTAGTGGGGGTTTTCACATATGCAGCTGTAGCTATGTAGGAATAAAGTCTTCAATGTTTTCTGTATTTCTCTTGAAGAAATACTGACAAATCATGTTCTACAGTATCAATCAGATAAGGAGCAAATTTTTAATACTTACTCTTTAGTTGCATCCAGTAAAATGTTCTCCCCAACAGCTTGACAGAACTTCACTATATGCCAAGAGACATGTTTATGAATTACTGTTATCACAGAATCACAATATTTTAAACCTTTAATCATTCCTGCTTTCAGCTGAGTTTTTCTTTGTTTGTTTTTTATTTCTGTTCTTCAAAATATGTCTTATTCTCTTAGGCCGGAACTGTTTACAAGTTTACAATTGGCAATATGTTGAAGTGTTTAAATCTTCTTGTATTAGGAAGGAAACATGCCGTTGGAAGATTTACTAGCATTCTATGGCTATGAACCCACGATTCCAGTTATGCCAGGTTCCAGTGCGAATAGCTCTCCAAGTGAACTTGCAGATGAGCTTCCAGATATGACTCTGGATAAAGTAAGTCAGAACCATTTTCACCTGAATTGTTACTTAAAAGCAGAAATGTAGGTGGCTGTAAATTATATGTCATAATCTCTTGATGTTACAAAACACATATCTTTGTTAATTTCAATATATATTGTCACTCTGGGATCCTTCCATTTTCAAGGATATTGGGCATCTAGTTCTAATAATGATGCATAGCAACTTTAGTGTCACTATATTAGTACAAAAGAAAACTAAGTATGTCAACAGTTCTTCTAAAACACATGTGAAGAATTTTAAGTAGGAGGTTTGTTAGTTGTTTTGGGGTTTTTTTAGTTAAGAAATGGGATTTGTCAATAATATATGCGATGTCCAGAAATAACTCTTGACTTCCACCACACTTCAAGTACCAACAAATGGTATGAAAGTAACCTGAAAATGCACTCTTGAATGCTTTGGAATTTTTTTTTCAAATGCCTATCTTTTAGAAAGGTCTTAGCTTTGGGGAGTGAGAGATTGTTTTATGTGTAGTGACTGTGTGTGTTGCATTGCTGATACAAAACCCTGAAACTTCAGCTTTTGTGGTTTGCGAGTTGACTTTAAATTCTGAGATTTTATTCTGATTTTTGGCCACAAAGCATCTGCAGCTTGTAGTTGAGCTTAGAAGGTATGCACGTAGTAAGTATATGTCTTTTTTTTCCTGTGAGTATGATGTAATGGTAAACGCCACAGAAAGAAGGATATAATGATGGCTCTGCACATCTGATTCTCATTAGGATTCACGATTGTGTTGAGGCTACAAAAATGTAGTCGGCTTGTTGTCTAATACAGTTCTTTCCCTTCCAAATCTCTGTCAGAGGGGTTCAAACATGTCTACTAGTGGAGGAAGTGTGCCTTTTCTTTCTTAATACTGTTTCTTTAACCTATGAAAATGTCAGAGATTTTTTTGGTGTTTTGTTATCTGGAACTATCCTCTCAGCAAAAGTCTACGAAAAACCTGGGTGGGTTTTTTTTTGGTTGGTTGGCTTTTTCCCCAGAGTTTAGGAGGCAGTAGGCTTCAGTATATCTGTGATGCAAAGAATGACAGAATGCTGAGTATTTGCGGCAGTTTCCATTGGTGTTTCTTACTGGAAGCAGTAGGAGGAACATCTGAGATTGATGCTTGCAAAAGTTAATCCTTGTGCATTTGTTTAAATAGAAGACAGAGGGGAACCGCTGTGTTTGACTCTGAAATGAATGGTTATATTCTTAGAGTTAGTAGGAACAAACTAGCTTTTTATTTAAGGGGGTATGATCTGCTAAATTTTCTTATGGTAAGGTAACTCATTTTAATTAATGAGGCTTACAATTGGCTGAATCTAGGTGCTTACCAGTCTATATTTTATAGTCACTCTGAGGTTTTATTTTTTTATTTTAATGATACAGGAGGAAATTGCTAAAGACCTCTTGTCGGGTGATGATGAAGAAACACAGTCTTCTGCTGATGACTTGACACCATCAGTTACTTCACATGAAGCTACTGACTTCTTTCCTCGGCCACTAAGATGTAGGAAAACTAATTTTATAATAGTACTCAAAAGGTCATAGCATTATATATAGCTTTGTACCTTAAAATATCAAAATTGAGGAGTACTACTCACTGTACCAGGAGTTGAGAAACAGTGCTTTGCAGGATGTTGTACATGAACATTGCCTTTGGTAGGCTTTACTGAGTACCTAAAAGACTTATATTTGGTTCTCTGCTCAAAGCACAAGTAAAATTAATTTCTCTATAAATACAATTACTTCATAATCAGTAGTTAATACAGTATTGAGGAACACGCTTCATGATTTTCAATATGTTAGTGAATTATATGAACATGTAACCCATCTTTTAAGTTAGTGTTTCTGTACTAAAATTTTTGCTGCTGCTTTTAAGCCAGTGACTCCTCCGTGCAGCCTGTGGATGTGAACTGGGACGCAGTGTCTTTGTGATTGTTTCCCTTCACACATTCAACACTTTTCCATAGGACTTCATGGGGTGAGCCAAAGTAGTTTTATATGGGATGGGGCCTGTAAACCCATGACCACCAAAATTTCACTATCCATGGAGCTGTGATGGGAAAGAACCAGTGGTTCAGTTATCCAGCCTGGTTGAGATATGCCTCATTGCCTGTTGCATCTCATTTGTTCACTGGTGTCTTAGAATTAGAGCAGTGTAGAGGACTTTTATCACAGTTTAAATATGGCAAATATCTTAAGGTATTCCATGGGGGATTTAGCTTTTTTAGAGGAGGAGGGAATAAAAGGATTGTGCTGCCTCAGGCACCAGCAGTCATAGCCCTCTGCATGCTGCTGTCTGATAAATGCGGGACATTGGTATAGAAAGAGAGATTTAAAAAAATGAAAAATTGTAATGCCCCTTTTTCAGTGAAACAAACTCCAAAACATGCTGGCACTTGTGAACTGTTAATGAATATGACATTTTAAGTGTGGCAGCTTCATAGAACAATGTCTTTAGCCCCACATCTGTACTGAGGATTAAGAAACAGTCATTTTTGTTCTCAGCTGTCATGGTTTTCTTTCAAACTGTTACTTTGTTAGAACATTAAGCTGGACATTTTAAGATCAAATATCCACCATTTTAGGGAAGGAGATGTCAGTTCTCTGTGCTATTGGCAGTTCCATCTTTTTTCTGGTCTCTGTCCATTTTCCAGATTCTAAGTTAATGTTAAGTTTTAAGATGTGCATTATCTAATACATAACACAGACTGTTTCCTTAAGCTTACATTAATTGGGCAAGATAATTGCTTGTGATTGTCCAAGCATATTTCCATTCATTCAGGTTAGCCCCTTGCTTGCTACTTGTAAAACCAAAAAGAGATAGATTGGTGGTTTTATTACGAAAGAAGACCCTCAGTCCATACAGTCTTTGATATAGTCTCTGATGTTCATGATATTTTAGTTGTGATGAAGCTAAAATTTCAGCCCAATTTATGGGTATGTTTTTTCTGAAGTTGAAGAATACAAAATAGCTGTTATCGTGTCACAACTGTAGATTCCCTTCTGCTGAGGATTATACAACTATAAAAATAGAACTGCTTCAGAACCCAGTGCCCCAGCATTCCAGATTTTAAAATATGAGTTATTCTATGGAGTAATGTATTTGAATTGTTTGGAGGGCTCCACTGTATTTCTTCCTAAGGGAAGGAAAAAAAAAAAAAAGATTTAAGAGGAACAAGCAGTCTTTTACTGTCTTTTACTTACCCGTTTTGTGTGTCTCTCCTGTACCTTCATTCTGTGCTAAGGCAACCTGGTTTAAAGAAATGTTTTGAATGCCCATTAAAACTTCTGATGAAAGGTTTTAGTAGGTAATAAAGGCATGCCTTCAGCTTCACTCTCTGTGATTAACCTGAGGCTATGTCATAGCCCTGGAAGTTTTCTGTTTTTTTCTCTAGGTATAAGCTTTTATTGAGAAAATCAACAAAAAAAATTCTCTCATTTCCTTTTGACTGTTGGAAATGTGGTAGATTGTGTCATTTGCAATGATGATAAATGTTTCAGTTTTGCAGTATACAAATACCAGTGTGTTCTGACTTCGTTCTTGTTTGGTTTTGGTAGAAATCTGGATCAACAGACACACAATAAGTGTCTCCCTGAATAAAAGCAGGTGCTCCTTTCAAAAGTAAATGGTATCTTGTAGTTCTGTGCTCGAACAGAAAATTTTTCGTAGCTAAAAGCAAACTTCTTTGTTTCTGAAGCAAACACCACGTGTGATGGAGATAAGGAATCTGATGGTGAAGATGTAGAGGCAGACAATGGTAATTCATCTGAAGATTTGAGAAAGGTAATAATTGTATTTTTTTAAAGTTAGGACCTTGTTAAGAAAAATCCCATAAGATTTTTAGTATGTATCTAAAATTCTACCTTCATTCAGGAATTCTGTGTTACGTGCTGGTTTAATGATGTTTTTTAATACCTCCATACAAAAAATATTGTTAATTACTTTTTCCTCTTCATTTTTATTACATTTTCAGGAAATAATGGTTGGTTCACAGTACCAGGCTGAAATTCCAGCTTACCTTGGCAGGTGCAGTGTTGATGAAAAGGGTATGTTCTTCTAATTGTTTTCCTTCTTATTTTATGTTTATACATAGCACTTCATGGAAAAATGTTACTTGAATTTGTAAGGTCAATTCAATTACCTAGCTAAAGTCTCAGAGACCATTAAAAAGAAGTACTACAAAATTGAAGTAGCTCAATTGTATACTTACATCTCAGAAGTGTGACTCTCCAAATTGGAGAGGACATTCTTAAGACAAAATTAGAGGGTTAATTCTGAAGTGTCTGGTAATATTAGGTGTCAACTAACTCTAGGTCAAGAATGAGTACTTTCTTTGGAGAATCATAGCTGGTCTATGAGCATGTAACTTAGTTTACATTGAAGATGTTCAAAACAGTCTTTTTCCTTGCTTGTTTTTTTTTTTGGCAGGTAAAGCCATGTGAGTTACAAATCGGTATGGAAAACAAAGCAAAAAGCTATTTTAAATTTCCTTGTATAGGTTCTGTTATACTGTCCCTTAAAAATATGGTATTTTGAATATGATGTTACTTCAGTGCAAATTTAGGTTAAAAACTGCAGTTGTGCTAGAGTGGAAAAAAGAGCCTTATTTAATAGAATTTGGGGTTTTTTAGAAACATAGCACATATAGCTGTGGAATTAAAAAGACAGATAATGCAAAAAAATTTGGTCACGGGTGGAACAGCTATGAAATTAAAAAATGGGCAGGATGATGTAATAATAAATGAAGGGCATTTTGTGTTTTTTTCTGTAAATTTTTGATATTCTGTAAGGTGCTTTTGTTCTTTAATGTTTAAGGGGAATATTATTTGAGTGAATTGTATTGAGTCTTTTCAACAGTGCCGCCTGCTCTTTTGAGGAATAATCCTTTGCAATAGAGAAGAATAATGTTTGGTAGGGATGAAGCTGGAAGCGTTAGGAAGTGAATATCTCTTTGTGTTGCTTAAGATCTAGGAAAACCTTCAATTTTTTAAGATTCAAGCACGATGCTAATGGGTTGCAAGAAATGGAGGAGTAAGAGCTGGATTTATGTGGGTAATTCTTTTACTATTTTCACATCTTGACTTCTCCTCAGCCAAGAACTAAGTTCTTAAAACCAGAGGATGAGCAAGGACGGGTTAATCTGACAATTTTCTCTGTAATGAGCTGGTAGTAGAGAGAGCCAGTGAAAGTGTTATCTGATAGCATGGCCAAGAGCAAAGGGGTAGTTCCCGGATCAGAGAGCTCAAGGAGCATCTTTTGAGGTTATTAGTCATGGACTCCAGCAAAAAGCATTGCGTTGTCTTGGTTGATACAGAAAGCTGAAGAGGAGTGTCACCTGCACTCTGGAAGGTTGGGCTTGGTTGTAGGGGTGGAGGCTTCTGTGCAAGCCTTTTCTGTACAGCCGGAAGAGCTAGTGATGGCAAATAGGGGCTTACTATTGTGCTAATGAAGTCCAGCTACCAGAATTGAGCTGGAAAGCAGTTCTGCACTCCTATAGACTTTACACTTGTAACATCTGTCTCCAAGCTTGCTGTGTTGTTAAGCCATAAAAGAACTTACAAAGGTGTCATTTTATTCCTCACCTTAGCCTAATGTTGTTTCTTGCAGTTTTAGGAGAGCTTTGAGCATCTCCATCTTTTCTGCTGTAACAGCCATTATGATTCTTTGTATGAATTAAGTAACTCAAATTCTATATTACCAAGAGAGTACATGAAACACGATGTGTTTTGCAATGGCAATCACATCTATTGATCAGAATAAGGGATTTATAGTTTAATCTAGTATTGAAACATATGCACAGACTGACAAAGGTTCAGGTCAGCTCTTGTGTGTTGTATCATTCTTGAAATAAGCTATCTGAGAGTTGCAGATGTCATTTCAATGTATTCTAAAGGACTGTACATCCTAGTCACTTAAAGCATTCAACATACCAAGTTCTTAACAGCATTCAGTTGCTACTGAATGGAAAAACAAATCACCACATTGCCATATAGATTGCCATTCTGTTATGTATTTTTGGCAAATTTTAGTTGAAAATTACTAAATAGCTGAAGTGATCTGTGGTTTAAAAGTGGTATGATTGTGCTTGATTTGATTACTTCTGTGTTCCTGTTCTTTGTATTTGTGAAATAGCTTTAAATGTTACAGCCTTAAAAATGTTATACTGACGTGAATGGATTTCTGTTTTATCAGCTTATGAAAATGAAGATCATTTACTTTGGAAACCTGATGTGATCTCAGAAAGTAAAGTTAAAGAATACCTTTTTGAAACCTCCTTAAGAGCAGGAAATGAAAATATGATTGGCAGAATTCCTGAAGGACTACATACACGCGACAATGAACAAGTAGGTTTTATATCCTGTTCCATTTGTGACACAACACTTTGTAATTAACATGCGGTCTCCTTCTCTGCTTTGTATTATAAAGGCACCACTACTCAGTGTTGGATATTACGGGGTCAAGATCTTACTTAGAATGTTTAAACACATGCTTAAAAATCTTGAGTATTTGAATGTTGGCAGCCTTGTGATCTGTGATGTTTCTGATTGTCACACTGTTGACAAATTCAGCCTTTTTAATAATTGCATAGAGTGTTTTACATTTTTTTAGTTAAATCTTGCCTCAGCTTTTGGGTGGTTTTGGTTTTGGCTCTTTTTTTTTTTAAATTTTCATCATAGGCAAAGATAAATCTCTATTTTTAAATTTTTTTTTACACTAGATATATTCACTGGAAGACTGGTTTTGGATATTAGAAAACATTGACTCTTTCTAAAGACTTCTTTTATTTTATAGGCACTGTATGAACTTCTTAAAAGTAGCCATAATGTTAAAGAAGCAATTGAGAGATACTGCTCAAATGGAAAGGCATCTCAGGGTAAGAGAATACCTTGTTTTTCAGAACAGTGTGGTTTTTAAAAAAAAAAAAAAGTTCTGTGGAAAATCTTTGAGTAGGAATCACATTATCAAGCACATCCCTGTCACGATGACTTTAGCCCAAATTAGGTATAATCTGACAGTTGGCCAATTGGAAGTTCTGCTACAGAAGTTAGTGGTTTGTAGAAAGGCTGAGGATTTGCTTTTGAGATTCCCTTCTTTCCTCCACAGCTCTTGTAACAATGAAACAGATTGACAAGGGGGGTGGGGAGAGATGTGATTCTGCTGCTATAAAGCAGTTCTCACCCACTATTTAGTCTCTCTTTGAGATTGTAATTGATTAGAGTCTGATAACATTTGTACCAAAATCAGGAGAATATAGATGGGTACATGAATAAGCCCCAACTCTGTGCTAACATTTGTGCTATGCCAGCCCCAAACAGGCTCTATTGTATACTTCCATAGAGCTTTGCTTGAGTCTGCATTGGAAAATGGGCTTCCATCTTGTTTTTCCTTATTTATTAATCCCTTAAATGGTAACCAGAGTCTGTCATTTAACAAAGATGGGTCTTTGTCCTTTATTTTTGCATATGTTTTGTGTGAAGCGGAATGAGTTATGATCTCTGCTATAAGTTGATATTCTGGCAGATAGCCTCTACTCAGAACTGGATCCAAAGGGTAGTTGAGGGTATGCAGTTTAGGTGCTGTGAGAGACAAGTGTTTAAGTGGTTGAATGCCATCTGGCAACTTAAGTACCACACAGCTGCTCACTCACTCCTGTCCCACCACTTCCTTTCCTGGTGGAGACAAGAATTAGAGGAAAAAAGTGAAACTTTGTGTTGACCTAAGAACAGTTTAATAATTGAAACAAAAGAGAATATAGTAAGAATACTAATGGTACGGATGACAATAATAATTGTAATGAAACAGAGAGAGAGGACTGAAGCCCCAGGGAGGCAAGTGGTGCACAGTGACGCGGTTGCTCAGCACCTGCTGACCGATGCCCGGCCTGTCCCCCAGCAGCTCCTGGCCCCTCCCAGCCAGCTCCCCCCAGCTCACATGTGGAATATCCCTTTGGCCAGGCCAGGTCAGCTCTCCTGGCCATGCTCCCCCAGCCTCTTCTGCACCTGACTGCTGCAGAGCATGGGACACTGAAATGTCCTTAATTGCACAGTTTGGCACCAACTAAAACATCAGTATGTTATCAATATTATTCTCATACGGGATCCAAAACACAGCACTGTACCAGCTACTAGAAAGAAAATTATCTCAGCCAAAATCAGGACACTAAGATCAAGCTGAAGGGGGCAATAAGGAATATAAGAAGAATGCTTTAAAAACCTTGTGTGCAAGAAGTGATTGTGTAGACCTTAAGGTATCAGCTGCAGGGCTGTATCCTAAATCCATTACCTCTCTGGAATTTAGGTTCCTGTTTCAGGACTGAAAAATACTCTGTCCATTTGTGCCTTAGAGGCCAAAATTCTATCCTATGGACTAGTACTCCTTACCCATACCCTATCCCCAGTTCAAATGGAATTTTTACACCCTCATTAAAATGGTAAGGGATAGATGGAGTAATAAGGCCTAGTAGATGAGGGAGAGGCTGTGGATGTTTCCTGCCTAGACTTCAGTAAAGCCTTCGACACCATTTTCCACAGCATTCTCCTGCAGAAGCTGACAGCCCATGCCTTGAACAGGTGCACTCTTTGCTGGTGTAAAGTCATCTGGATGGCTGAGCCCAGAGAATGCTGGTACATAGAATTACACCCAGCTGGTGTGCTCCCCAGGGCTCAGTACTGGGGGCAGTTCTGTTTAATACCTTTATCAATGATCTGGATCCAGTGCACTTTCAGTCCTTTTGCAGGTAAAACCAATTCGGATGGGAGTGCTGATCTGCTGGAGGCAGGAGGGCTCTGCAGAGGGATCTGGACAGGCTGGATCCATGGGCTGAGGNCAGAGAAGGGCAACAGAGCTGGGGCAGGGTCTGGAGCACAAGTCCTGTGAGGAGCAGCTGAGGGAGCTGGGGGTGTTTAGTCTGGAGAAAAGGAGGCTCAGGAGAGACCTTATCACTCTCTACAACTGCCTGAAAGGAGCTTGTGGCCAGGTGGGGATTGGCTTCTTCTCATAGGCAACCAGTGACAGGAGGAGAGGAAATGGCCTCAAGCTGCACCAGAGGAAGTTTATATTAGATATTGCAAAGAACTTCAGGGACAAGGTTGTTAAAATTGGAATGGATTTTCCAGGAAGGTGGTGGAATCACCATCCCTGGGGGTGTTCAAGCAACAACCTGATATAAGGCATTTAGTGCTGTGGTCTAGTTGACATGGTGGTATTTGATCAAAGGCTGGACTTCATGATCTTGGAGGTGTTTTCCAACCTTTATGAGTCTGTAATGTTGTCAGTGTCTGTCTCTTAGAGTAGCCATTATGCTATGATTTACTCTACCCACTGAAGCTCACTACTGTTCTCAGTTTAGAAATCAAAAATACACCACTCCCAGGCGAGTTTCTTAACAGTGAGACTTTACACGGGGGTATTTTCTCCTCTTCAAAGGTTGAAAACTCTGGAGTAAGGAATGCAAAATAATGAGGCTGAGAAAGAAAAAAACAGCTGTGCAGTGGAGTGATTATCGCTTTCATCTGGGAGCAGAAAGGTCTTGTTTTCGGTGTCTGCTTGCAGAGATACTTTAAAATGTGAATGCGTTTTCCCCCACTGGCTTTAAATCTTAGTTGAGTGGAAACTTTTTGGATCACCAATATGAATGTAAAATATCTGAAAAATCCCTCCTTTTATATATATACCCAAAGCTACAATCAAGTTAGGAGATTAAGAGTCTTGGATGATTTTTATTGTTGTTTGTCAAACCAAAATCCAGTTTTAGTAAATTCAGGCTTAATAATTAAAAAAAAAAAAGAAAGGAGAAAAGAAATTTGCAGTTTCTCCTTAAGAGATCTGAAGAGATCTGTGGCTCTTTAGGACCAGGTGGTTATTTGGTTTTTTTTCTGGATTCCCTGATACCCCTCCATGGTGCATTGTACCTTTTCCAGGGGTGCACTACCTCGCCAGGGGGTTTATGAGATCAGGCAAGGTGTTGTATGTTCTGGGCAGTCTGTCTCATGCTGGATCCATTGGCTGTCTGTGTCTGGTTTAAACTGCCCTCCTGATGACAGTTCATCCCACCCCGTTTCTCAACTGTGATTTACAGTGCCATGCACCAAGGCTGGCATCCAGGCTAGTGGCTGGCTCCTGGTAAGACATGGCCCAGTCTGCTGAGTGCCTAGGAGGGTATGGACCTAGCACTGTTCCTGTGGTTTGCCCAGCAGGGCTGAGCTCAGTCAAGCCTTCTTGTCTGTGATGCTCACTCAGTCCGAACAGGGCCATTCCTCAAAACGGGATTTTCCTTCACTCTTTTTTACAGCAACCACTGTTCCTTGTGGCCTGTGTAGCAAGAAATATTGAGAAAAATTATCACACCACCTCAGTGATGTTATCAAACACTATTTTTTGATGATAAATGCATTAAGAAAAATAAACCTTTGAAATATCTTTTGCCTTCAAGGATAAAGGATTTCTGAAATCAAACTCTTCTAGATCATTCCTTATAAAAAGAACGTTAAATTTCAGGTAGGATAGTTTCTCAGTAGGGGAGATAGCATGGATCTAAATAACTTAATTACTTTTCATTTAGAATGCATTTTGATATTCATCCATTAGGATGAATTACAAAAACTATTACAAAAATTTTATTCTTTGTAAAAGGCTAGTGAGTGAAATCAAGTTTCTCATGCTACTTTTATAATTATCTAGAAGAGATGACAGCATGGACAGAAGAAGAATGCAGAAGCTTTGAACATGCACTTCTGATTTATGGAAAAGACTTTCATCTCATACAGAAAAACAAGGTTAGTATTTTACAGTTAAATGGAAGAGTTGGGAAATTGTACGATACTATGTGAAGGCAGTCTGTCAGAAGCCATTCAAAATAGGGAAATAAGAACCATATTAAAATAAATTTGGCATTTTGAACTAATTTTTCCTTTCTTAGCACTAATATTTTCAAATGTCATTGGAAATACTAGGCATTGTGAGATGAGTTAATATATTATCTCTGAAATCAGCTTAAATTGACATTGCTTCTATTCATGCATGTGCATTACAATTGGATTTAAATTCGTGCTTTTCCTAGAAGTGAACAATATTTCTATACCATGGCTATAGGAGGGGAGTATGCAACTTTGCCCAATTTATTCTGTCAGCAGGAAGGTGCAAGTTCACAGAATCAGGCTGAGTTCCGTGTTTTCATAAAATATAGTCATCCATAATAATCTCTTTTCTGAGCCAAAAAGGAGTTCTAATCTTGGTCTGGATTGCTTCTGATTGACTTCTCTGTGCCTGAAGAATAGGGCTTTTTGTTATTTTTATCAAAAAGCAATAGTTGACAATATCAATGATTCAAATTTCCTGTATGCCTCCTTTATGCTTTCGATACTACATTAAAGGTTTTTTTCCTTCAGGAGCCTGGTGTTTTTATTGTATTTCAGGTGAACTTTATAGGGTTGTGGTTGCTGTTCAACAAAAGTCTGTTGGTCCTGCCCAATACCTGGTTTAACCCATCCTAAATAACTTGTATAGTTCAGGTTTTAAATGGACTTTACCAATAAGCATTAACACATCAGAGATTAAAATTATATTTTCCAACATGGAACAAAACACCTGTGTTGATGTGTCTGTCACTGTGGACCAGAATTTGTCTAAGAAATGTACTGGGTTTTTATCCCCAGGCAAAAGGCAAGAAAGTTTAGGGGAAATTCTGGGATCCAGGATAAGGTGATGTCACTTGTATACAGCAAGTATTAGCTAGACAAGATTCAGCGTGTGGAGGAGCTTAACAAGATGTGTGTCCTTATCACTGCAGTGCAAAGGTTAACTGGGACTTTATGCATTAGCATAGGGACACATGTTAATTTCCTCCCCTTCCTGGTATGCCTATGCCTAAACTAGCAAGGTTTACTTCTGCACTCAAGGCACTTTGGATTTGCCACTGATGTTTCTGTATGTTTGAAAACACTCAAATATATTTTACTGCCAAACTGTATTGGATAGGGATGGAGTTGTAACACTGGAATTGTGGGTGATATGATGATGATATGAAATGTTCCTGCATCAAAAAATAGATACAAGTGTAAGTAATGACTTTTTCTCCAAGAATCTGACTTGACATAGCACCTCCATTTTGGAGAAAAACAGTTAATATAGATCAAAATGAGTCTTTTCAGTCCTTAATACTTTCTCAACAAGACTGCAGTTTTATTTTGTTTAAGCATTTACTGCTCTGGTTTCACAACTCTGTTGCCAAGGCCTCCACAGTTCTGGACTTTCCCCAAAGGAATATGTACCCAGAGTCTTTCGTGCTTCACTCCTCTTAGATCATTCATTTGCTCAGCTTTTCCCACTGTAAGAAAGGGTATATCTTACAGTTTAAAAAATGTTTATATATATATAAGTACTTCAGATGTAGATAGAGTTTCAGTGTAGTTTCAAAAAAATCAAAAAATGCATTGAGTAGAACAAATGTACTATTTTAAACTATAGGTTTGAAGTCTGCAAAGATTTGTTCCAGAACAATAAAAACTAACAATATTACAGGAGCGGGAATTGGGAAGATGACAAAACCTAAGTCTTTGTATTAATCTTGTCAATTCTTCCTGTTGCCCTTTAGGTAAGAACTAGAACAGTTGCTGAGTGTGTGGC